>DWNK01000862.1:0-10418 GCA_018250315.1 Hyalothyrus neleus pemphigargyra | reverse complement strand
CTTGAACCAAGAAATACCTAATCAGTTATTAGTCCGATTACTTAGACCAACGAGTACTTTAATCAACATACTTACAAGCACGTTTCAGACAATAGACTGTTTGATAACTCCTTAGTTCTTTAGCCCCTTTTATAGCCATTATCATCAAGGGCGGTATCCCCTAACAAGCCTCTCTGAAAAGGCAATATTATCTCAGAATTATGAGATCATTATTTTTCTATATAACACCAATTTTGTCTTTCTGATTTATTATTATTTTGTATCTGACCTATAATCTGATGTACCCGCCGCAGTGATTCCGCCACGCCCAAATCACAATGAGATTTACCATCTTTAAATAGGGACATTAAATAAATTGTTGCGCTCATTTATTTTCTACGTACACTGCCTTGTTACGGTTAACTTTTTTGACGCTTAATTAGTATCGATAATGGAAAGCATACAATACTGGCGAATTATGATATTTTTCACGTCGGTGACAATACACCAGTCACGAGCTGAGAGGTAGTCGACCGCGTCTAGTTTAACGGTAAAGATGGCTAGCCAAACAAATGTTATTAATAAGACTGAATATACGCCGAAATTATCTAATGCTATCGCGTGGATAGTCATGCGTACCTACAATAGTAGACACTAGTGTCAAGGATTGTAAAAATAATAATCTTAGAAGACTACAAGAGTTCAGTCCGTGATTTTAGAGAAAGAAAAATACTTGTTAAAATTGACTCACAGCCTATTTAAAATGACAATAAATTTAATTTAACAGAATTATTAGTTCAGTTTTAAGAATCAGTAATCAAGGTCACACTGCATTATGTTTCATTAGTTCTCTTAAGGTGACTTCCTATGGTTTGGTGCGAGGGACACTATTAAGCAAACTTTAATCCTGTAAATTGCGCGAGGGCTACGAGTAATAACAGGTAACCACTATTAAACATCAACGTTCATGGAATTTTAAGTGACTTTCGCGTCATCAGTTGCTACTTTTGTATGGTAGTAAACAAATTTTCTTTGACTTTAATAATCCAGCATCAAGATAACGTTATCATCACCAGACACCTATACAAAAAGATTTGCGAACCGTTCAGTATTCAATGAGTCATCTCCTGTACCATTTACGTTTACGTTGATGTATCGTCAATATCGCTTGGATGTGATTGCGAATACTCCGTTTTGGTCATGATCTATAGCACAAGTTTAGTGATAAATTGAATTTTTGCCAGGAATCAAAACCAGTTTGAAAATCACTTCGGTGCTATCTTCAATCAATTGGTTCAAGTTCAACTTTAACGGTAATTTAATTTACATATTTCTTGTCTAATCTCAATTTCAATGTGTAAACTCTTTATGATAGAAAGAACAATAGTCTAATCATAATTCAGCTCGCTTGTCGTACTGGCAGAGACGAATGCGATAGGTTATTAATAACCGTTCACAATGACCCTACATATTGCAAAGGCATTGTAATGCAAAACGTGCTCACTTTCCGACGATTCCAGCTCTTCTGTACTAAACTTGACACGACCGAATTGATTACTTAGCTTACAATAAATACAGAACCTTTCCGTGTACCTATTAATAATAAGAAACAAAAGCGTAAACAGGTTATGAATATATTGGATAACAACACAGTCCACGAACACATCTTTAACGCAAATTTAAATGTATAAGAAATCGAAATGTCTATAGTCGACTGCTGTATAGCAAAATGCGTTTTATAAAACCGATATCATTCTTAATGAATAGCACAACGCAACTGAAAAAAAAAACAGATAAAAAACAAACATCAATTAATATCTAAGGCACTCGTACCAAGACGCTGTTAGAATCGATTTCGAAAATGAAAGTAGGAAAACATTTTTCGTATTCACAACATTTTCTATTAGATTTTTTTCAATAACACATCATGCACCGTTTCAAACACTTCTGTCAAATTGTTTGACAAGGAACGATTCTAAGTCCAACGCTTTATTCTCCAATTAGAAAAAGTGTGATTACGAAACACGTAAAAATCTTCAGCATTTACAATTTTCGCACCTACTCCATTATCTATTCTTGAAGTCCAAGTTACCTTTGATAATGCATTTGACATACACAAGTGTAGTATTGTGATATAGTGGGTGTTAGTAAGCAAATAGTGAAAGTATAAGAGTTACAGGTTAAATTGTTTACATTGCCCCTAAAGATTGAAATAATAACCACGACATAGAAGGAACTTATTTCAATCCCCATGACAAAAAGTGAATATATATTATGATGAATATAACATACACCAAAACACATACAGTAAATTCTCCACAACACACCAACCCGTCTACTTAATAATTACTTTGTACACTACTAACCAAGGCAGGAATTCCAAGGACTCTTGTTTATCCCGAAAACTAGGAAATAAATCAAGCAAAACATTTTAGCAAGTTTGCACGTTACAATTTACAGTGGATAATATTATCAGAACAATTAATATTTCATATTCATTTTTAATAATCAATAATATCGTAATAGTATGAAAGGAAACCTGTATGAAATTTTAATTATTCTAGACGCTATTGGGAAATTTGTATATTCTATATTAATTCAGTTAAATTATTTTCCAAACGAGGTTTAGTAAGGTTTGCTTTTAATTACATGCGAATTTGTACAGTGTTTTGAAATCATTAACGTGTCAAAATTTTACGTTCATACCGATAGTCACAATTAACTAAGTCATCCGTAAGGTACAATCAGATAATTTCATATTGATTGTTTTCACAAATGAAAACACGAGTTGCAATTGCTTTAACGTTAAATTCATTTGTGAGATCCTTGAAGTTGTTCACATAATTAATCCTAAATTAATGCGGTACTCAGACTGAGATTAGTAAATATTTATCTTGGAACTGTTTACTATATCAAATAATAAAGCTGTCAAGTTTATGTGAACAACTTGATGGATTGCCATCTTACGTCGGGTGTACGCCATTGATTGCGTTAGTTTGTTCATGAAAATTATTAAGACATACAGAACATTTGAGAAACTCTTTTCTCGATTCTTATTCGCAATGTGTATATAGCTGAGAAGCAGTTGCTATTACTGACGAATTAAAATTTAATATGCGTTTTTATTATGTTACCTCAGACTAACAGTATTTTAACAGGAAGTGCCAATAGGATTACGCTATAACCCCAAAATGAATTTCAATAACACAATATTTTATCGTGTCGAAAGCCTAATCTATACTATTTAAAAAATATATATAGTTAACTTTATGTCCTTTAAGATCCCGGTTTCTCAACTGCTGATCAACTATAATCTTGAATAGGACTTAGTGGTTCAGTGCCACACTAGTGCCGTATGTACACACGCATACATACCCTAGTTGGACCTGTCCCATATGTTTGTTCGGGTCGTCGGAAATCAGCGCGCGCGTCATGGATTCAGTGGTACTGGCACCACCCTCGTGCTAGCGAACAAACAAATATGTAGACAGACAAACATCGCCCATAGAACGGCACAAGACAAAAGCAGAAACCGTGACAAATGGAACATCCACCATTGGCTGATAACTTTTTATGCTTGTTGTAGTAAAAAAGTAGCGCCAACGCGTCTGCAAAAATTCAATGAAGTGCTTGACCTAGCTACTAAAATTCCATAAAGCATTTTTGCAATGTTAGTTTTAAAATCTACTTCGTGTTTAGAATACAGTGTGGACGGTAGTAGGTACCTATAGCTAAGAGAGTTCTATATTTCTGCTTCATCAAATTCTCTTGTGATCTAGACTACAAACATGAATATAAATCATAATGGCATGCAAATATGACAAATACAGGAAGCATGACGGTATGAAAACAATAAAACAAAATAAACGTCGATCACACGTTTCATATTGACCCGTAAACGTTCCACATGATGGATGGACTTCAAAAATAAATTATGTTCGAAAAACTCTTGTTAGTTAAAAAAAACTCACTCAGGCAGCAGTTGATTAGCACTGGATAGGGACTGGACTAGACCTCTAAGCTTCATATTAGATTTGATATTCGTAGAGTTGTATCGCTGTGCTACGCTAAGCTCTATCATTCCATCACACAAGTTAAAGAGATGTGTTATTCTGATAATATACTATAAACCGGCTGTCTCCAATGCTTGCCTGAGTGGTGAGCGGTAGACTCCCGTATCAGCGTCACAGTACAAGCGCTGCAAAAATAATATCGTTCTAGGACTTGCTTTGACTTTCATCTATTTCTCCCAGTGCTGTGAAAAACAATGAGAATCAAAGCATTCCGCTGAACTTTCAAATTAATCTGCATACCCCAGTTTGAGCGCTTGCCCTCCCGCCATGAGTCCCTCTTCCCCCAGTAACGTCACTTGTTCCTCCTCGCGCGACGGGTCCGCCATCTTGTGCACACATGCGCCGAAATGGCGCCAAGGTCAATAACGAGTCCAATGTCAATGTCATATTCTCGGCCATGAGAGATATCGCTGCGCGATTGATTTGAATCAATACTTTCGTGTATTGAACTTATCGATTTCATTGAAGTGATTTCAAGAGATCAAAAGACATAGCTGAGAGAAATGCGACATTGGCATTGGAACAATATTATTTGATCAGTATTTTTTACAATTTTATATTGAATAGGTGTGTAAGCACTTTTTGCATAAGAGACCCGCGACCTTCATGGAGAGTGTCATTTTTATAAAAGAGAAAAGTGTGCTTGTTTAACAATTACAAATTAGTATACAATGAAATTGTTATAAGACGTGCTATTTGAGAAGAGTTCTTTTAAAAAATATTCAACATTGTGATACATTGATCTAAAATAAATGTAACAAAAATAATAACACGATGGTAAAATAATAACGGAAAATATACACTTGATAACTGATCGTCTTTGGTGCTAGTTTTTTTCTACAACAGCAGTTTTGAGTTTTAACCATCGCTTTTTTAGAATCCGCAGATTCTTGAGTTAATAATAATGTTCTTTTTAAATTACAATTAGTTTTATACAAGCTACATGATAATAATTCATGATTCTGATAATAATTAAACGAACAAACAGCTGTATTATGAATTTTATAGCAATACTTAACATTAATCCAAGATGACCGAAATGCTCTGACGTAGATGAACAAACATAATTACCACGCGAACATAATGAATTGCCTACAAAATTCACGCCTAGCATCACAAGGATATGCCGGTGGTAATCTTATCTGTGACTAATTTACGACACCAGGCAACAAATATGCTTACGTGAACAATATCAAATATAATACAGAAACAGATTATCTTTGAATTTAACGGTTTTATTGATTGCTTTTGTCGAGAATCATGTGACTTAGTTAAAACAATGGTGTTATAGTATTTATTAATAGTTCTACTGACTTACCTCGTCAAAGAAAACTTGTGTCTTTCTTAGTATGTGTTTGAGCTCAGTAAGCTCAAGATAGTTCCTCTTCAGAGCTTCCGCATTCTGGTTTACTTCGCGAAGCTCATTTTCAAGCTTTTCGAAGGTAGCCTGCGATAAGGTATCGTGTTAAGTTTGTATAATAGTAAGAAAATTTGTTACGAGGTAACAGAAGCTACATTCTAACACTTACACATTTTCTTGGTTTTGTTTTTACTTTCTCTCATGACTAGTGTTTACATTGTTCAGGAGTTTAAAAAAATCGTTTACATAAGTATTTATTTCGTAAAGGTGCAGTTGTGACTAAAATGGTTAAAATGTTCTAAAACTTCAATTTAAATATGTTAAACATAAGCTTTTAAAAATTTAACATTGTTTTTTTAAATTTAAATGTAGTAAAGGCATGTTACCTCTAAGTCGATCATTTCTCGGGGCTGGGGCGCTTCCGGGCACTCGCCGGGGATCTCCAACATGGGGATGCCGTCGCGTCTGATCTCCTTTTCAAGGTACCTGAGCTTGCGCTCCATCTCATCGCACCGGCGCACCTCATTGACGAACTTGCGTTGAAACGCGTTCACGTCTGGGTTTAACTGAGGGAAAAATTTTTGTTCAATGAATTTGATTGACATGAATGACAATAATTTAATACTGACGGTATTAAAAAGTATCTAATTACCGAACTAACTAAATCCAATAATATATCAACCAAATAATAATTAACCGAATAGAATTATCGTCTGCAAAATGTTATGAAGTTAATTAGAATACTAATTATTTTTCTCTGTCTAACTTTTGTCCTACCTAATATTTTGTTGTATTAGGCAATACAATAGGACTTAGGTGATGGAGTGAGGAGAAAAGAGAATTTATGAGTGTGAGACGATGCACGAGATGGACGGAGAAAAAGTGCAAATTGAAAGCAGTGTGCTGGAGGCAGAAAAAGAGAAGTAGAAAAAGCGAAAATAAATAGAGAAAATACAAATCAACACTATCTTCTATTACATGATAATGCTGGCCTGTTCAGGCCAGAGCCTGCAGCTAGCAATTATGAGAAATTTCAAGAGAAAAAGTCATGGCCAATGGTTATGAATCACGGAAATTCTTATAAAGCGCAAATAATAATGTATATTGTTTCTGTTTAATGCTTATGTAGACAGATAAGAAACACTATTTATGTAAGTAAGAGCCGCAGAGCCCTGCAGGAAATATCTTTGAATAATGTACATTTTACGTAGGTGTATAGATTATAGTATTAAAAATATTGTTTTTATTTTTGAGTGAGCCCTTCCTTATTATCACTAATACTTAAATGAATGAAACCATTTTCAGCCCGCAGCATATTAATTTTTTTCTTATTAATCCAGTATGGTTCGTACCGGAAGGTACCACCGCCGCACCTATTTCTATTGTTAAATAATTTTTACCATGGGAAAGTGGGGATGCTAGCTTGTGCAAAAGACGGTCGCCATCTTAGTTGCGTCTGTGAAGACTCAATCATCGATCGTCCGATAGGACTCCTGTTCTGCATGGACTTACAGATGTATATAGACACAGGACCCACTTACCATCAAGTGGCATGCATGGTCACAGCACAGTTTGTAGCACTCAATGAAAAAACAGCTCTTTATAATATTAATATTTTTTACGTTACATGTGAAGTTCTGCACAAGATTACTCATTTGAATGAAAATTTGCAGTGCACAGAAAATTTGTGGATGGTCCTACTTTTCTTGGTAACCCTGAAAACCAAGATTTAAAAAGCAGCAACAGATTGCAGCAGAGAGCATAGTAGAGTTTGCATATCCACAGGGGTATGCACTTTGTTGGGAGAACCCGAGCCCAGAGAGGGACGTAAATATTAAGTTGCAGCCATTCTATAATACAATAAATAAATACTGTACTAAAGTTATCAGTGTTATCTCTTAGAAATCACTGTACAAATCCGGAACCAATTTGAAATGTTCTTGAATTGTTCTGGTTCATTCAAATAAGTGGCACTTAGAGATAGCTAGATAAATATATTCACATTTGTATCAGACTGAAAAATTCCATTCACAGCCTTGATTGTCTTGTGTATATTTGAAGCAATAAATAAAAACTAGTATATATTTTTATTGGTGGTACTAGGCACTTGTATGGATCGAACAGGGAAGTACCACTGCACCCCTCACAATCCATCAGAAAGTAAATATATTTTTGTTGGAGATGTGTCATGGCTGTTCTAAATAATGTGACCATTTTAGGTGCTTCAAGAGTAGACAAGAGTGCTCTTTGAATGCCCATGGGCTTTCCTGCCGCTTAAGATCAGGTTGCCTGTACTCCCGTCGATTACTTCATCAGTATAAAAATTACATGTTATTTGAAAGAAGTATTATTTTTGTGTGACTGTGAATCTATTCATACTGAAGTTAACTGAGAAAGTGAAATATGTTACAATCCTTGGTATGATATAACTAAAGTTATATATAAAGTTATATAGTAATACAGTACATTTTAAAAATAGAAGAAAATTCTTCACAATCAAATAAATCACACCTATATCGATTTTCTGTCATTATATATTAATTTTATCATAATTAACTGATAATGCTATCAAAAACTTACAAAGACTAATAAATGATCAATCACGTTCATTATTACCTACTATTTGGAGCAAGTCACATGATTTTGATTAATGTACAAATGTGTGACTTACATTCCTTACCTAGTTACATAACATTTTTAACTACCTTATATTTTAATGAATAGGACTAAAACATTGTCTGGCTGATAAACCATGTACTATCAGACAATGCATAAATGATTAATAATAATAATGATATAGAAAAGTTGGACCTCTGAGGGCACCTGGGATTCGAATCTGGAGCATATTTAAGATTTGATATGCTTCAAATTTACACTATTATAAAAGTTTTGTACATTATTGACCAACATAATTTCTGATATTATCTATGTTTTTGACATATAAGACATTTTACAATTATTACACACTTTTTTTAGTTTAATAATAATTGCTCAGATAGGTTAGATTTTCATAGTGTTTTCCATCTATAAAATATCTGTGAGGTATGGAACCCTCCACTGTGTGTGGTTTGATAAGCACTAGGTCATCTTTTAAGCTCTTTCAGTTTGTAATAAAAATATGTATCTCAAAGCATACAAACTGAAGTTTTGAATTACATAAACAAGACAAACATTATTTCATAATGATGAATATTAACGAGATACGGTAAGATAGCTGGAAGTCTAAGTATTTTTTATGATATTGAAGTAGCAAATGAGCTTGCAGGGTACCTAATGGTAAGTGGCCATGGTAAATGGTCATTGCCGCCCATAGAATTAACTGGACTTATCATCTCTGGAGTTGATTACAGATGTGTTGCTACTCCTGAGGACTAAAATTGATGTCTCATGTATGAGCCAGTATCTATGCCTTTCCACCGGAACATGAACAAATGCTTTAACATAGAAATAGATGAAGAACCATACTGCTCTACCACCTGTGGAAATCATTGTAAATCTAACAATTCTAATAAATAATCTAACAAAAAATATTTGTAATAAGTAATGTTAAGGAAAGTATATTGTCTTTAAGAGGGAAAGAATTCCTGAAGAACCAAAGGACATAATGTGAATACAATAAAAGGATAATGAAGGACTAATAATATTTTCCTCTGTTGCAATGCTGTAAACCTTATGATATTCTAGTAATCCCAGTAAATTTTATGGGTTACAACTTGCAACTTGCAAATGCAGACTTGATCACTTTAAAAAATAATTCAATAAACCACGGTCTAATAATGGCAGATTAAATCATTGGTTTTCATTTCCATAACCTAAAATTGTTAAAAAAAAAAAAATTAATTCTCAACAAAAGAATCCTAAATACAAATTTCACATTTGGAACTTCAAAACTTTCATATCTACTTTCAAACTCCTATAAACCTTAAGGGGTTGAAGTACCACAAATCTTTTTTAGTGCTTGCCGTAAGTACGTAATATAAGGAACCAATTGTACAGGATATCTAATTGCTGAATCTGGCTATTTTGACTATATGCCTTATTAATACTCCAGAGCAGGCCACAATCTAAAATTACCAATAGTTAACATAGACGTAACGTAAATCTCTAATCAGTGTGTCCACTACAACAATCCAAAAAAAAAACTCTTTACTTTCCCTGACAAATTTTGTAACTATCCACGCCGTTTTCTGGGCGACAAAAAAAAATTAGGGTCATCAACTATGTCATTCCAAGCCTTTCTTTTTATTTGACCAGGCCATTTTGGGACAAGAACAGTGTTATTAAATCTAATTTTACCCTGACTTTCCCTGACTGATCCTCGATTTCCCTGACTGTCGTTGACCACTTTTAGCTTCCCTGACTTTTCCGAATGTGGACACCCTGCTAATATATACAGTTAACAGTTTGAATAAATTGAATTCGAAATATGAGACTAAAATTTAGTCACAAGGAATGGAGAGTCTGAAAAATGTACTCTTTAAGACTACTTTTTTCAGTTTCAATATGCATTAAAAAAATACATACAGTTAAACATAGAACCTCATACTTTTTCAAAATCAGTTAAACACATCATGATTTTGGAAAAGATTTTTAACCACATAAAGTCAGTCAGTCACTTTATTTGAGAATTCTACAGCTGTTTTAATACTGAAGGGTGACATGGACAAGAAATGAATCTTGCATTAATTTTTTTTTTATAAAAATTACTAATAAGCCCAACTGATGCCAGTAGTCACTAGTGCTGATGGACATCTGTAATAGACTCAAAATAGAAGAACAGTTAAAATCGATCACATAATCTTTGCTATCCCAAAGGGCTGAGATGAATACCTAATAAAGGTGGCTAACCTTACCTAACCCTTCAAACTAGAACAAAATTAGTGCAGCCATTAGTGGTAAGAACCACAATTAAGTTCTACCATTATTAAACAATGGTTTTAAGTTCTGATGGTAATTAATGAAGATATTATCTTGTATTATAAAAAGACATGTGACATTTTAAAATT
>DWNK01000861.1:0-10420 GCA_018250315.1 Hyalothyrus neleus pemphigargyra | reverse complement strand
TCTACCAATACGCTCTTGGCCAGCGCGGTAGACTATGGCCTAATCCTTCGCATTCTGAGAGGAGACCCGAGCCCAGCTGTGGAACAATAATTGGTCGATGACAATGTATATTGTCTGTGGCATATTTTTTATCTTCCCGTGGTACAGAACCCTCCGCTTGGGTCTCCCAAGCGGAGGGTTCTGTACCACGGGAAGATAAGTCGCACTTAGCCAATTTTTTTAACTTTTCAGTCACATAAAAAAACTAAAAACGAATTAAGTTCCCAATACACTTAAAGCCGAAACTAAAATAACTTGAGTCGTGATGACGTAGACCATTCATAAGGTGTTGAGAAGTCATATACATAATGTACACAACAAAATCAAAATGAGGAATATCTTCGCTGAGCAGTCTATCCCGCTATTCGTAACTTTACAAACTTTACTGCAATAAATATGATGCAGCTATAACTTAGAAGTTTGTTGTGTAAACAAAAATACTTTCAAGCGCTGAGAATAGTGAGAAAATGAAGGTAGGGAAAGTTTCAAGACACGGTACCGTTTCGACTTAAATTCACTAGCTGGAGAATTTGCTAAATTTATGCATGCTATTTGAATTATAGTTTAAACACGACTTACTTTACAGAACTTTATAAATGCATGTGACTCCTTTCGTGTGTATTTCTTTAGAAATACTTCACCTATATTTGTAGGTTTTATATTTTTGACGTGTAATATCGTAAGATTCTCTATGAATAGCAGTAACTGCCATAGCAATGAATAAATCAAACTCGACAAGTTTCTGTAAAGTATAAAAGAAACTTCTTAGCCCTACTTCGGAGGTTAGGGTTCATATAGTTTCAGGCACACAAATATCGTTTCAGGCACACAATATCGTTTTAGGCACACAAATACTGTATCAGGGACACAAATACCATTAAGTTTATGAAATTGTTTGTGTTATCGAAACAAATTCCCATTTATTTTATCGGCGTAGAAAAACACAGTAAAAAGCCTCCGTGTTGTGAATATGAATTTTATCAATCCACACAAGTTTTTACATGGAACAAAGTTGAAGCCCAGTGATTAAAAACTGCGGTATTTCCTTGTTCGAATCCCAGTAAGGTACCACTGAGTTTTTTGCAATCTCGTGGGTACAAATTACCATGTATTTTATCGATGCATAAAACATCGAGATATATGGATGAAACATCTGGATTTTTACTGTACCTACATAACACTTGGTTAGCGTGGTAGACTATGACCTAATTATTTATATTTGATATTAGATACGAGCCGAGCAGTAAGAAAGTAATTAATTCAAGATAATAATAATAAATATCATAATAAATATCTTTGAACATCTTACACACGGACATCTGATAGGAAACTAGGCAGAGACTGTGCTAGAGTAACCAGACAACTGATAAATATAGATATATATTTCTATATACATACTTATATAGATAATTTACACCCAGACACAGAACAAATACTCACGTTCATCACACCAATATCGGACCCCCGGCGCAGCAGTCAGATTCACTAACCACTAGACCAACAGGCCAGTCGATGATAGAAGATGAAAGTGGCCATCTATTCTTAACCGACATAAGTTTAACGTCATAAAATTATAAATCATTAGTGGAACTAGCAGACGTTTTGTCCGAATGTACAAAACAAAAATGGGTCCAATTATGAATTCGCCATTCAAATACCTACTCGGATAGACAAAAATAAATCAACAAAATCAGTGGAATTAGTAATGTAATGTAACATCCACAGAAGAATTATATATTCATAAGTTTGATATTATGTATTCGTATATCAAGATGTCACAAAACTTAATATTCAGACACAGAGGCATATAATTAATATAAAACGTAGCACAAATCTAGAACAATAGACGGGACAATAGTATGCACACCTTTATTACAGAAGACACGTTGAATAGAAGCGGGAACATCGATCGTGGATGTCGTGTTCACGTCACGGAAACTAGGGCCATCGATTGTTGGAATACAAACACCTCACGGTTTAATTCTACATTCTATTTACCATCCCCATCATCCAATTTATTTAATTGTAATTTTATTTAATTTATAATGATTTGACTTTTTATGTATGCTAAACGAACTTATGAACATTTGTAAAACTAAAAGAGCCGCTAATTTTACACGTCTATGAGAGGAAAAATTGGCTTTACGATGACAAGGTCCTTATCGAGAGTATGCAATGGATGGAGAAAGAGTTGAAAGAGAAAATCAACTCTCACTCTCTGATCTAAGACTCTGATCTAATCTAATAAACATAGTAATTTGTCGTTAGTAGACCTTTTGACCTATAGTAGCGATGGGCGATTGTTACTAAAATTATTCGAATAATCCATTTATTCGAATGTGTTCAAATAACAATTGATATGATTAGAATAATTCGTTTATTCGAATAACCACAACTATGTATTCGAATAATATCAATATACATAGTTGTTGTTATTCAAATAAAAATATAACAAAATCCTCAGTGTAAATCATTATGTGGTGTACAATAAAGTGTATTATATTGCATTGTAATCTAGTGAAATTATACAAAATTTACACAATTTGACGTGACCATAATATACATTGCCCACGTGTCTATTGTAGTCCTACATTTATATTCCTGTCACGTTCAGTGACGGGACTGATTGTACCGCGTAAGTCACCGTAATGAAGCGAGTTCTATAACGTATTGTAGAGTACATCTATGTACTACAAATGTTGTATTTTTAATATTTCCTAGGGCTATATAAAATGCACGATCGTACAAAACGTTACTAATAAAAAGTTCTATGATTAAGACAACTATTGAATAATTAGAGGAAAAATATACTTCTACAGAAAAAACACGTTTAGTACTTTGGTAAGCTTAATGTTTACTCATTTCTCTTTGCCCATATGGTGATGGTGGTGGTATGCCCTTATCTTTGTTACCTTTTTTCTATTAGTATTTATGAATATGTGTCTTCAAATCTTGAATGATTATTTTATTAATTCATCACCCTTTCTCTATTTCCTCTTTCGCTAGTGTTGCATATGTTCATAGTCTTTGTTGGACTTATACATAAAAACGCAATTTTATTGAAAAGCATTTTAGAATAGCACCATTTTCGTTAGGTGATTTGTTTTTTTTAATAGTCATCGCAAGTTTTCAACAAACAATATACGGTCTGAATTGCTGCAGGTGGCGAGGGATAATCGATAGTCGTTATGCTCACGTCATGGATACTAACGTGGAATGTCTTTATGAAAAAATCCGATTTTTTCAGTAGAACTAACAAACAAAAATACAGTTCATGTATTTAGGTTTCTTAATGTTCATCTATGTAGTATTCTAGTTATTTCTGAATGCTTGATTCATATTTCAGGAGCTTCGTGCCTTTGCAGATGTGATTCCCCCAAGAGCTCGAAAATCAGATCTCTTCTATCCCGAAAATACTATATCAGGGTGCCATAATGATCATCCTATATCGGTTCACTCTGACAAATAGCGGAATTTTTCACCATTAAAATATGTAATTGACCAGGTATTGAGTATACCTCGAGACTCATCTCCTTAGTTTTAACCAACTTCAAAAAAGGACTAGGTTCTATGTTCGGCTGTATGTATTTTTTTCGTATGTCCAGCGACATCTCCGTCAATTGTAAACCGATTTCAATACTTATTTTTTTAGTTAAGTGTTTTTTTGTGGTTGTGGTCGCATCTAAAACCGAACACGTAATGCTTGGTTGCTACTACCCAAACGTTTCAAATAAGTCTGCTTTAAAATCAGTACATAACTCTATAAACGCTGATATTAAGAAGCAGAAATACAAAGCATTGCCGTAAAACGAAGTACAATTAGATGCCGAGAATACATGTCAAGGGTTAAACCAGTAACAGGAGACTTTAAAGCGTATATTGCTGAAGGCTTCGAAGGACAATCGATCGTAACTAATACACACGCAGAAGTTCAGCGAACAATCACTGTAATGATGATGATGAAGTAAGATAAAAATATTTATCTTGCTTTACTAGCATTATAATTGAAAAAGTTTGTTTGGGTAGATGTTTGTTAGTCTTTCACGCAATAATGGCTGAACGAATATAGATAAAATTTAGTAGGCATACGGTTTATAACCTGTATTAATGTGTGGGACACTTTTTTTTACCCTGTAACAGGTCCCCATGGTTCATACCATAGATTTAGAATGAAAAATTCTAAATCTGTGGTATATACAGTTTTAATCTACTGTATATTGTGTTGATGTAACATCGCAGGCTGACACGCTCTGTTATATTGTAGTATTTGGGTAAAATGGATACTATTCCTGTTATTACTTGACCATTGTTTTCAAATGTTATTGACGGAATGCTCAGGTTTCCAGTATATATCTGTATCTGCATCACTTCAAAATAAATCTACAAAAAAAAATCCAAAATAATATTTTTTTAAAATCTATGTATGTTTTGAAGATTAATATAATTATAATATTGTGTTTCAGTTTAGAAATCTTGAAATAAAATGGTATACAACGACATTTATTACCATTTCCTTCTTTAAGAAAAAATATTCTAATAACAGAGGCATTATAATAACATTTCGCTCTACCGTGTATCGTAATTCATGTCATACTTTGATAAAATAAATATGATTACTTCATTATTATAATAACGACCAAGTCATAAATATGGAGAATGATTCTCCATCTTTGCTTTAGGTTATTTTTGTTTACAGACTCTGTTATAGTTTTATTACATGTAAAGATAATCATAACGCCATTAAGTACATTCTTGATTGCGTTATAATGAAACTAAAAAAATTAAGTTCAAGTTCAAATAAAAAAATTAATGAATTATAATAGATTCAGCGCTTGTCCTCATAAAATCTTTATATTTTACCAAATACATCCAATTAAATCAAAAATATTTTTTTTTGCTATTTAATTTGTACTGAAATACGATATGTCATATTTGTACCATTTCCCTATTTATACGAAAGTAATATAATAATAGAGACAAAAAATATCGTTCATTACTGTGTTTCATAATCACATCTCGCTTCGGGCTGACTTGAGATAATGTTTTGACAAAATGTGGCTAAATAGTAAATACATACGATATGATAACTCGATCATTATTCTTTTCGGATTTCTTTTAATTTTTGTCTCCATTTCACTTATATATATTCCATCTTATGCTGTGTATATTTGTCATAATAACTTTTTCCCTATCTCATTAATTTCTGATTACTTATGTCTTATTCTTTAAATATTTGTCATAATAACATTTTCTGTATCTCAAAAATTTTCAAGTATATTTTTAGATATCAATTAACATATTAGATGTTATTTAAAATTTGTATTGCAGAATTAGTTTTCTATTAACGCGCTATTTGACATTACCTTGACCTCGACAGCGATTACACATGCAAATTTCCAAATAAAATCGTTCCCTGCGCTCTTGTGGCACTACAATGTCGGGACAGAGGAGAGGGAATTGACGAATTTGACTAAATTTATTTTTTTCTAGAGTATGTACGTTTTATCGTCACTTATGTCTTTGAAAGATCTTCGAATTTTATTAAGCTTCTGAAAGCAATTGTGCCTACGACACGTAATAACCTTTTGCCTCGGCAGCAATAACATAATACAATGTAAGCAAGAAAATAGAGAATAGAATATCGTTTTAATCCACCGCGTATCATTATACTCACATCACGGGCGGCTGACACGCTCCGTGAAAACAATAATGTGAAATAGAACGGTTGGTTTTGATCATTATTTTCTCTATATTTTCCTTTCATTACTTCGAAGTGAACACAATATTATAATTGGTGGCCGCGATTAGAATTCTAGGCACGTACCCCTAATATTTACAAATCGTATGCGTGTTAATATCATACGCTTTCACGGTAAAGGAAAACTTCGTCTTCCTCGGAGTAAGGTCCCATCGTGTGACCTGGCTAGCGACCATCCTCAGGCCGGAGTCTACCGTCAATAAAGACTTGTCGTGTTCCGCTAGTGCGCCAGAGAACCGGGATTCTTCCCACCTTTCCCATCCTTTCCATCCCATCTCATCACTTTTACCCTTTTAAACCAGCGAGCATTGGTGACTCGTCGACTATTTACCATCAGGTATCTCGCCTGCCTCTTTGTTTTTCTTACACATAAAAAAAGTAAGGAATCCCTTTTATGTCCCGCGGATTAAAAAGTAGGGAGGGCCTGGATAATGCCTGCACCATTGTATTCCAATGCTAAATGGTGAGCCTCTTAGCCTGTCAGCTATCTGCAAAGCCCTCAAGGAGATTCACCTATTATTATAACAAGTGAGATTGTTTGTAGTGCTCTTCGAAACACGAAAGTGCATGAAGTACTAGCTTTCCGCAATCGAACTTCAAACGTGCTCAATTAACAATTTGGTCGTACACGATATATATAAGCCTTATGGCTATATATTATATTGTTATGTGTATACTGGTATACGCCACACAAAATGAAAATTCAATGAAATAAATTAATAGTGATGTAGATACTAGCATTATTTTTTAGAAACCGTCTTGTTGGTATAGTGGCCAACGTGTTATCAGTGCCTATTATGATTTTACGTGTTAGCAGTGCTTATTATGATTTTACGTGGTAGGAGTGCCTATTATGAACAAGTTACTTTACTGTTGAATATTGACATAAAATATTTAAGTAGTATCAACATAAAATATTTATGTTGATACTACCGAAGTAGTATCTATTGCAGTACAAATTTTCATTAAAATCAAGTTAGTAGATTTTATGTCATTGACGAATAAATTAACAGACAAAAATTCTAACAACAGTTGTGTGGCTTCTATCATCGTTCGTTACGTTAAATCACTCGCTACTTTGTAATTGTTACTGTATTAATATAGTTTTATTATATAGATTTTCAATCTGTGGATCAATCCTCTAAATCTAAGTCCGTTGCAACGACCCCGTTTCATGAAATTTGTCCTTAAAATCGTCAGGTTGTCATACCCATGCAAGTTTACTAAAAGTGCACAACGAGAGTCTACAATACAGAACAATATGAAAAGTATGTGTCTGTTATTTCGGTCAAAATTGTGTTCAATTATAACAGAACCCACCGGTGACTAACATTTCTAAGCCGCCGACTCATTACAAATACCGAAAGGTCGTACCCGTATCTAATCCCATTATTATTATTCCGATTTGGATTGCTACCCTGACCTAAGGGCTGTTCCGTTTTTAGACTTGATTACTGGCTTCATCAACCGCGTACCTACAGTCAGGAGTTTCATAATATTATGTAGTTCAATTTGTACCTTTATTTGTCACTAGCCTTCTGGCCGCGATTTGACCCGCATGAACTATATATTTTTACTATTTATTGGAGTAGATTTAAAAAAAAAAGTTACCTATGTTCATTTACATACATGTATGTTTATCAGTTGTCTGGTTACCATAGCACAGGCTCTGCCTAGTTTGGGTTGAGATGACCGTGTGTGAGATGCCCAAGGATATTTATTTATTTATTTACGATGTCAGGATAGACATCGTAAATAGCATTAATTAGTCTTACAGGTAATCTTAAAACAATTTCAATAGACTAAAGAAATCTTTTCTTACTCTTTACATAAACAACTACTGAAAATCAGTTCAATAACTTATAGTTTTTCAGAGTATTATATTATTTGTCTTGATTCAGATTCAAGAATATTGCCATCTGTTATGGATTGTTGAAAAAATGTAAAAGTCTAAGCGAATTATCATTTAGACTTATTTTTTTCCTTGTAATCCTCATAACTCAAGGGCATATAGCAGTTTTAATTGGCTTTAAAATTTTCTTCTCTTCGTGCCCAATGAAGCGTTACTTCGAAAATAAATATCCATACAACATAAAGATTACACGTTTCAAACGCGCTCATTCGAAAAATCCAATTTGGATCAAAACACAAACTCAACGGAATATAAAGGGTGGGATTTCAATAAATTTTAGCACTTTGGGTCACGGAATAGCCCATTAAAGCACCTATTCCGGCAATTGCAAGAAAGCAAAACAGATCCCGATATTTATGATCAATAAAACACTGTAAGTGAAGGACCAGCTGGGGATCTGGGTTTATGTTACGTGTAATGTCGCATAAAATAATACTTTTATGTACCGACACCATATTTCAACAGTTTCGCATAAAATTGCAACTTTGTATTGAAAAGTTTTATTTAATACTTATATTATTCTTTTTTGTTCGAATTAAATCACATTTCTGAGTATATTGGATCTATGTATATATTAGTATGTACTCGTATGTATTACATTTATGTATGTAAACCTTATATGTATGTATTTAAGTACTTTAAAAAAGATATGTTTGTTTTTCTCTTTTTATTAGTTTTGTTGTTTTTTACATTCTTTGTTACCACGTACCACATATTATCATCATCACTAAGGGTTGACTGGTAGAGAATGCCACGAGGCAGTAAGTTCGCTCGTTGTGACACCTAGTTTCAGTTATTCAATAAAGTTTAAATAAATAAATAAAATGATATTGTCGAATAAACTTCACTTAACTGCCATGTAAACTAGTTTACAGTACTACCTGTGAACAAGCAAGTATAAATAGAATTTATAAAACGCTCGACTTCTCTCTTTCCTGCTGCACCTTGAGACTATAATTAATTTTTGCTTATAATGTATTTACTGAGATACTGAGATACCCTCATTCTCATTTACTGAGATACTCCAATGAGCGAAAACTCGACATCTTTGATGTAATTTTGCTAAGTTTTGGACATCCTACAGATCCCAGGTCCCAAGAACATGTTCTTGCAATATAATTGAAGTAACAAGATCACAAATTTCTAATTGATCGAGCTCTTGATGCAATTCAGACATCTAAAAACCCCTGATAAATACTGTCTTTCGTCAATACACTTAAGTACATTATCAGTGAATACCGTTAAATTCGGTAAGTATCAACGGACTTCGTTTGATAGTAGTTTTTATTCCAGTGATTCTTTTTTAAAAGATTTGATAGTCGATAGTTTGGAGTTTCATCTTAACAACTTGCCATTCATTTTATATAAAACGCGTAATATTATTTATTACATTAAAACAGTTCAAAACAAAACTACATGAGTGCCATTATCCGGCTTTAACTCCAGTTAGTGGCCTAATTCAAATCCGTTTTGCCTTTGTAAAGTTATGATTAACAAATATTCCATCTACCAAATTTAAAAAAATAGTAGGATGTTTTAGTAGTTTAGAGAGGACAATAATCTAGTGTTTAATTAGTAGTCAAAATAGGACCAGAATATTTCTATATATTTTTAAAAACAATGATGTACTAGTGCAAAAAAAAATATCATAGTGTAAAATTACAGTGATTTATATATTTTATTTTTATGATGCAACGAAAGATAAATAGAATCATAATGATAATGAGATAAATAAGTTACACGGTCATACAAGAAGGTACTGACCAATTCACCATTACCAAGAGTATCCTCCAGACTGGTGTTGAAAAAATAGACATCGGTGTAATTGGTTGCGTTGATGTAGCTCTGGCAGTCAGCATTGGAAGTCGGGAGACATGTGCGTTGCTTAAATTTTTGAAGTTTCCTGCGGTAAAGAAGAAAATATTACAGACGCTGGTGTCGTATCTTTCATAGTAATTCACTGTGCATATCTTTTTCATTACTTCATTATCAGCCTTTATAAATTCGTGACACAGAGCTAAAGAAAAAAGGTACATAAAATTGAAACAAATGAATAAAGAAATTAATAAATGTAACAGGAAGAGATTGTTGTTCATCAAAGAGAAATATAGCTACGGAGGAAAAAATGTTAATAAAATGGTAATCAAGAAAGATTTCGCTTTATTGATTTATTTACATCAAGAAAAGAAGCGTCAGACAATTAATTTTCTAATGGTTTTTACCATACTTAAAAATTGAAGAATGAAGAATATAATAATATTATTATATTTTGCATAGAAATCCCGACAAAGCCAAGGTATCCAGTTACAAAACACACGTCGTCGACCAAAATTTATTACATCTCCGGATGTGCTTAAGGACGAAGCTACACCGGGATTAAATGAGGCGCAACAGAGTGTCTCGGTGGGAACTAAGATCTCTGGATCGTTATAGTAAAGTAGTACATTTACGACAACGACCTCTCCGTCTAGTAGTTCAATTTTAATATCTTCAAAGTAACGACTCGCTTAAAATAGTTTCTCAAGTGAATAAAAATTTAAATGAACGTTTTACAATTTGCAGCGTTTTTACACTATTTATAAAGTACCAGTGGAAAGACTGAGCTGTACTCGGGTTTTAGTTAATTATGGGGTTATATATTGGACTAGCAATGCGCCCGCGGTTTCACCCGCGTAAAATGATTTTGGCTGTTTTTTACCATTCTCGCGAGA
>DWNK01000860.1:0-10421 GCA_018250315.1 Hyalothyrus neleus pemphigargyra | reverse complement strand
CATGATGTCGTAACGAAAAAACCGGCCAAGTGAGAATAAGACTCACTCGGGGGGGGTTCCGTACCAGCAAATAATATAAAAAATAACAAGGTATCCTACCTCCGTTGTATGGTGACATAACATCCATTTCTTGTAACATTTCACCGCACCAATAATTAAAATATCCACAATTAACACTATTGTTGACTTTATATACTGAACATGTCGAGTTTATAAACTTTATTATTAAGAAATACCCTCTTTTTTAATAAACAAATTTTAAAAGCGTAAGCGGATACGTGAAGATTATGCAACAATTTCGTTTTTTTATTGTTGTTCTAGTGGCCATAGAAATGTGCAAAGTGCAAAAATTCTACCTTTCACGGTTCGTAAGATACAGGTATGTGACAGACGGACGGACAGACAGCGGAGTCTCATGAATAGGGTTCCGTTGACACCCTTTGGTACGGAACCCTAAAAACTACATCAATGTTTCATAAAGTATAGTCGACAATACTCAGTGTAAAAGTTACTAGTTCAATTTACTTAACAAGGATCTTTAATTAATCCGATTGCTCCACCGCTTCGTAATATAAAGCTACTGGGCACCCAATCAGTAGGATTTGCTATCAGGCTGCAGTGCATTTTCTCCTATAAATCTGTTCTCACAATGTAAAAAAAATGTAACAGGAATTTTTTTGGCACAAATAACTTAAAATTATAAATAAAATCGTGACACGTGTGAGTTGGACGCACACACGAGGGGTTCTGCATCATCGTATAATTTTATACAATATTTTTTCAAAAAGGCGGTATTTACAAAAATGTGGTAATCTCCCGACGACTGGCTAGCGACACCCTCTGGCCGGAATCTACCGTCAATAGCGACTTGTCGCATTCCGGTAGTGCACCTGATAGCCCCTCTGCTTTCCCTTGCCATACTTGCTTTCACATCCCATCCCTTTTCCCTTCAAAGCCGGGGTAACAATTCGACTCCTCTGAGTTGTACATGTTCATGGGGGGCGGTGACTAATTACCATCAGGTATCTCGCCTGCCTCTTCGTTTGGCTTAAACATAAAATCCAAATACCTTCATATTAAAACTCCAAACTCATTTATTTTGCATAGGTATAGGGTGGCACTTACAAATTGTCATGCTTACAATTTTTTTTCTTATTATTTTTTTTTATTATTTAGTATACACATAGAAAAATGCTTTTAGTCGGTGTTTTGACACTCCATTATCTTCGATGACTGGGGCGTGTAATATCTTACATCTCTACACACTTGACATTTATCACTTGAAAGTACTTTAAATTCTTATCGCGATAATATTATAATCATACAATTTATATATCGTATAGTACCACTGCCTAATCTATTTCAGCTTCATAGCAATAGTTTTGCAACAATACAATAACTACGTGTATAGCACTAATGGTCCCGTGGTTAAGAATTGCTTTTTTTCACACCGAGGGTTAAAACCGCGAAGAAAGGCACGTATTTGATACTTTTTTAAATTTAATATGTGTAAAACAAAATATCACCAGTGAAGAAAATCATAGTAAGGTAACTCGTAGATCTGAAAATTCCACGTAATGCTCTCCGAGGTGTGTGAAGTCCTTTAATCCATACTTGACCAGCGTGGTAAGCCGGTAAGGCTACATTCTTCTCATTCCGAAAGAAAACTCTGACCTAACAGTAAGAGTAAAGATTGCAAACACTCCACTCCACACTCACATAATACATGAAAATATATCCACCTATTATTAAAATTAGGAATGGACGAAGGAGGAAGGACTTCAACTTATATCATGTTTGACAATTTAGTTCTAACATTTCTACTTTGAAACAAACACTTTATGATAAAGTTCGATATGCGGAAACCGGGAACACAGATTGCTGACTCATCTCGCGTGGCCCGAATGACTACGAAAGATATTCCACCTTGAAACAGATCTTCACTTTGACAACTTTTTGCGACCCAATTTCACCGACGATTCCCACAAATCCTTGTTAACAAAAAATAACAAATCGCATTACAGTGACGTCACTCAATGTCGGTGAGCTTACGTCGCACTGCTACGCTTCAGCTACGAACCGTAGATCCGTAGAGCGTAGTGTCTACGGTCGCGTCGAGAGGGGCGGTGGAACGCTACGAATGTACTACGAACTTTTTACGTTAAACTTGTGAAATTATTTGTTCAATCATATCGCGTAAAAATGTGATCAGTTAATATTGAGGTGGTTTTGCGTGTTTACAGACACGGTTCGTGATCGTGAGTTAGTAGGAATAGTACGAAATAGTACAACTGGTTATTTAGTTGTTAATTTAATCGTTATGTTATGAGAGAAACCCGTAAAACGTTACTCGTCGATACATAAAATGAATTTTTTTTAACAGCAGTCAATATATTTATGAGTTCTATATACTTTATAGGCAACAAAAGTGTTATAGAATGTAACTTTTATAACGTTTGGCTCGATAAAAGACAGGCATAACTTTGTAAATAGAACGATAATTTTGTTTACAACATAATGGTCGAGACCCTCTTGATTAGAAGTGTTCCACTAGTTACATGAGAACTGAAGATCAGTACCATGGGTGAGGGTCTGTCCCCTGGGGTGTTCTTCGCGTCAGGCCCCAACGGCAAAGGGGTCAGGCTTTCGGCGCGTGGGGTCCAGACACTCCAAACCTTCCTACGGGAGCATGGAGCTGATTGCGTTAGGCAGTTCATGCAGGTAATACATTTTTATAGTAGCAAAACTGTCAATAACAATCGGGACTAAAAATATTTAACGCGCAGTCTCAAGCACGGGAGCGCGCAAAAATTATGCCACCTGAGGTCACGCATTTGCGATTATGACTGACGGTTCTTAACTTTGTCGATCGTATACAATCTAGAGCCTAAAGTTAACCAATCCTTATTTGGCCAGCGTGGTAGATAATGGCATGGCAATCCTTCTCAATCTGAGAGAAAACCCAGCATTGGATATCAATGCAAAGACAAACACAAAGTGTGGTTTTTCAGGTTTTTGATGGCGGGTTCCCAGTCACAACTACCACCACTAGCTTATGAGGTCTACCACCTTCAAACTAGTTCACAGTATCTATATATCTATAGGAGCTACCATTAGGAGGAGAAGAAGGAGGCTCACACTAAACAAAAAAGGGTGTGGATGTTGCCTATACTCGCTAACGTACAATATAATAAAGTAACATCCGTGCACCCTATTTTGTTAAAAGAACCATATCAATATTTATTTTATTATTTGTTTACCAAACCACCTTCATAAAAAAGAAAGAGGTTCTCGAATCAACCCGTATTTATTATATATGCTATGGTAACTGCAGCACCTATGGACCATTTCGACAATACTTTTTTATCTGAATAGATATAATCATAAGGTAAGTACCATTTTCATAGAAAGGATAATGATGGGGTGAAAGAGTTTTTCCTCCTTACAAGTTTCGTCGTTACCTTAACTTGATGTTTGAATAAAGGTATTTGATACTGTCATTTTGCAGACGTATAAAGTTTTGGTCACAGCAATTGATGCTGCCAGTCAATACTTACCTACAAACTTTTATTATACGATTAATAGAACATTTTTCTTAATATTTTTTCACTAATGCTCGTTTTCATATGAAGACTAATGATGGTAGGCTTTGTCGTTTACTTTCCTCTATTTTTCGTTTATTAGTGTGTTTAACTTACATGTAGATCTAATTTGATCTTAGCGTTTTTCGGTAAAGGCGTATTGATCACAACAAAATAACCTGGCCACCGAGAGCTAATGTAGCAGCCAGGAGTCTTAAGATCAGATTTAATAGACTTACTTCTGTCAATATTTAATTTGAAACAAAATATCGCGTTGGTGTGAAGATGCATTTGTTTCAGCGCTGACCTCTGCATTACGTCTGCAAGATTACGGGTATTAATTGTAGTTGGATGCGCGTTTTGTGCAATGGACCTCGGTCTAGTTATGTCAACTTCGCAAAAACCCGATGAAAATTGTAGTTTATTTGCGGTTTAAATATACGAGCTAGTCTTTATAGACCCGTGTAATAATACATACACGATGTCGAAATTAATTTCAAACAAAAAATCTTGATTTAAAAATACTTTTCACTTATAAATAAGTAATAACTAGAATATAGTTTTCAATGATAAATAATTTAAAAAGAATTGTTTTGATTTTATAAATTTTAGGAATCTGAAATTTAATTGGAGTCCGTTACATCTTGACAACTCTTGTCTTCATGTGTATGTAGCTTGATCGATGATCTCACTCAGACAGATTAGCAATGTCTTGAACAAACATGTTCCGCAGACGCCACCTTGCTGGCGAAGTTGCGGCCGACAGTCCTCGATCCTGGCGCCCGTGTGTCACGGGTGTCATGTGACATCGGTAACATTTGTCGAAAATACAGCTATTTAAATCGACCACGTAATAAATGTAATATATAGTCCCCATCATGAGAGAAGCTGCCAATTTTGTAAACAATCATTTAGGACTTCATACATTTGGATCAAATTGAAAATACTATTTTTATAATATCTCTATTTTTTATAGGGATATAATGACGGACCAAATGAGTCCATTCCGGGTTCTTGTACCACGAAACATTTACAATGATAGCTAACGTACAATTCGACTAATTGAAATGGCTCACTAATTTATTATTATCCGTACATTACTTTAAATTTATTGTATTTATGAATTACATAACTGTCATAACGTTTGCTACGCAACTCAATAGAAATTCTTTGTTTACAAAATTTACAGTTTCTCGTGACGGGGGCTATAATTAAGTAGTTTAGCCTTAGTGAGCTGGTTTCGTTTAACCCCATTTTCGAAAAACGATATTTCATCAGACATTGCCATTTAGAGACTTTTGAGTTCTGTTTCTCCTTTGCAGAGATATACAAATAAATGCTCATACGCAAATACATGATGAACGTCTAAAATACTTCTCATCCCTTTTCCTTTTAAAGCCGGCGGGCATTGGCGACGTTTCTGGTGTTGCAAAAGTTCATAGGCGTCGCTGACTACTTACCATCAGGTATCTTGCCTGCCTCTGCGTTTGGCTTACACATAAAAAAAACTTACCAGCTTAGCTCACACGCAACAAAAAGACACACGGGCAAGTCTCAATCATTAACTGGGGCAAGCTGCCCCTCGTCCTCCGGACTCGTTCAAGAAAGTCCACATTAAAGCCTTTCTGTTGCAAGTTGATTGCGAGCATGCTACCGACGACTCTTTTAATGGTGATTAGATGTAGTGAAGGCAGTTTTATTTTTACTGTAAAAAGGAACACAGATTTGAGGTTATTTCTATTATAGATGAACTAACATCGCGCATCCGAACTTATAAGATAAATTATATAATTATAAGAAGATCAAGATCTGAATTTCTGAAGTATTGACCGTTGAAAGTGAAACCGAACTATCACTTTAATTATAAAACTTATATTTTTATGGAAATACAAATATGTAAATCTTCATGCTTTTAACTTTTAACGTCAAAACTTTTACCAAATAATGACATTGATGACGTTTTCCAGCTTAGCTTCTACAATAGATGCTAGTGAGCTAATAACATGTCGCAACTCTCGATATGTTAAGCTCATTAACTGGGACAAGCTGTCCTACTCGGCCTCCGGACACGTTCAAACAAGCACACAAAGCCACTCTGTTCCAAGTTGATCGCAAGCACGCCTCCGACGCCTCTTTTAATGGTGATTAGATGCATTGAAGGCGCTTTTCCTTTTATTTTTACTGTAAAAAGGAGGTCTTTGTACACCACTGGGTGTAATTAGAAAATAAGATAGAATACGCTTAATTATAAGCAACACTAAGGTAATCAATCATACCAGAAAACTCTTAATAATGGATTAAAATGTCGGCCATATTACTATTTACTTATCCTTCCATTAACTTGTAGTGTGATAGACTTCTTTTTTAGAAATTGAATATTATTAACAATAGTAGGTTTCCTCACCATATCTTTCACCAATAAAGCAAGCGATAATTACTATGTAAATCGATACTTGATTTAGAAAACTTAGACATCCGCGCGTGATTCGAATCGACACCGCAATCCTTAAACACTAAGCTACCACTGTTTACTTTTCAGTGACTTGAAGTCGGTTGCTATTTTTTTTAAAAAAGATTTTATATATACGTACGTTCGCCCGCGTGAATAACATGATTTTGACTATTTTTTCTGATATGGGGTAAAAGTGTTACTTCGTATGATGATTCAAACCACTAGTTTAGCCTCATAGGGATAGATTTTATTATTTAAAAAAAATGACTATTTTCATTGCATACTTATGCCAAACATATCATTTAGTAGTTTAGTGACAGACAGAGTTAAAGAATTTCCTGAAAATCTTATAATATTTAAAGTCCAAATTCTATTTTTGCTTAAAAAGGTTACAAGCGGTAAGGTTCTGGCATCCGTGTGAACTCACGTTTCCGGGAAGTTAGCGTAAACATACGTCACATGCATGCTTGCAAGTCACCTGTAAGGGCTTGGAAGATTCACTTCACGGTGGAATCCTTTTAGAGTGCTGTAACGTCACGTTATGTAATCCAGAGAAGCTGAGAAGGTAGGCACTCGGGAATCTCGCCTCTTTTTCAGCGTCAACTTACGTAACAATGAGATGATGCAGCGCACTCGTTAGGGACAATAAGCTCCTTAGCAAAATGGTCGCTCCGAATCCATCCAACGCCGAATGACGGATGAGAGTGGGCACTGTGAAGCTTTAGTTTTTAGTATCTTGATGTATTTCTTTGACGTGTATTTCTCTGGGCGCGGAGAAGGTATTCAAGGCCAAATTTGATCCAACGGGCATCCAATCCAATGTAATGCATAATTTTAAAAGTAGTACCGTTTATGTAAGTACTAATTGGCAGTTTTCGGATTGTTCACTTTACTTGACTGGTTTTTTTTGTCAAATATATGATTTTAGGACTTTGTAGACCTCGTTGGTTTTCTTGAGAGTGTATGACACACCACGTCGCATCTCGTTGCAAAATATACAGAACCTGTACTGTCATCAGACAAGTGATAAATGCACATCAATCATATATTTCTAAATACATACTTATACCTATAGATAACTATATAGATAATATTATAGGGATCGAACCCACAACCTCTGGGCCTAGCAATCAGGTTCACTAACCATTAGATCAACAGGCCACAAGTTTGATTTTGCCCACCAAGATATTACAGACCTGAGTACTTGATATAAATTTCAAATTGATATCACGCGTTTCTAAGAAAAAATATATGTATGAATAGACAGACACCAAAGTGATCCTATAATATTTTTTCCTTTGGATTTACAGATCCCCAAAAAGAGTGCAGCGAGATTCCTATACATATTTTTTTTACCTTTGTGTAATACATTGAGTTTTAACTGAAACATTTTACATTACCTGCTAGTTTAAACGCTTTAGATTAAATGTAACCTAAATTTTAAAGTATAGCTGTAAAATTCAGGTAACATTTAAGCTTGAAATACGCTTCATAAACTACGTATAGTTCAGCAGATATGAATAGGAAATATTTTGCTTATATTCATCGTCGCGTAACATTTGTATTCAACGATTAAATGTATATTATATGTCATATGTAATAGATAGCATACGATGTGATACATTGAGGAATTTTTTGTAATTATGACATACTATTATAGTTTTCCGCCCGCGACTTCGCCCGCTTTTAAAATATTGGTGATGTATAGCATCGTCAATTATCATCATCTCAATGTAAACCCTAATTCAAAAAATATTGAAACAAATAATTTTTAATTGTAATCGATATACAATATACTTTCACCCTCCATTCTATCCCTTTAGGAGGGCAGATTTCGAAAACCGTAGCTGCTCGCAATGATATTATTAACCTGTAAATAAATAGATTGTAGCAAACTTTTAATTGAAACTCATGCTGTTGTTACGTGGTCGGTCTGCTGGAACATATCCCATTGGGTTGATCCATTCTGAATCCGTTACTACTATCTATAAAACCGGGATTTCTTAAACTGACACTCTAAAGACTGAAGATTTCATGAAATTTAGCCACTAACAGTCACCAATTCAATATCCATTTCTGTACGATCTGCTCACGCCGCAAGTAAAGAAAATGACTAGTCTAATATTTCGAACGCACAAGTGTGCAGTGCAACAACTATATTAATAAAACAATGTAATCCGCTTGCAGTGTTTGTTTAGCGGATTTCATGTTTGTGCGCGCCCGACGTGTGTTCCACTGGACAAACATACAAACTGCCAGGGTTTTACATTAGTTTCGTATTGTAATATGAATAAGTTTGTTTTAATATTTTGCGAACGCTTTCGCATAATATTCGCGGGGTTGCGTGTTCATAGTTATATTTTCGTATTTATAACTATATATAGTTTTTGTCTAATTCTTGCTTTCATGTCGCAATGCTACGACACTGGAAGGAAAAAGCGGTAGGATGGGAAGAGTGGGAAGAAGGACTCTGGCTTTCAAACGTACTACCGGTACACAACAAGACACTATTGACCTGAAGGTGTTTAGGATAATTAAAATGGTCTAGTGTATAGATTAAAGATAAATCCATTTTCTTTTTATCGTTATTCTCAATATTATCATTAACCCGTTGCCGTTTCTCTACTGGGCTCGGGTCGCCTCTCAAAATTAGAAGGATTAAGCCATAGTCCACCGCGCTGGCGAAGTTTGTATTGGTAAACTTTACACACCTTTGAGATTTTTTTTAGAACTTGCAAGTTATGTAGATTTGCACACGATAATTTCCTTGATATAGTAAGTGATAATTACCCTGTACCTGTTCTAGAATAGTCAGCGCGAATAGTCGGATTCGAAGCTGGAGCGCCGAAGTAAAACCGCATTAAGAATACGGTTTTACTATTATGCGGCTTTATAACTTGGTGGTAGCCATTGCCAATATTGATAGCACATTTGAAGAAGATGCATCTCTGTCATCTTCGCGTTGCACTCAGGAATTCTCATACCGCTTCTTTAATGGCGGTTTTGATGCATCGCTTTTACTGCAGGGTGCCTTTTCAGACAGGTTTTATAAGTAATATATTTTATTCCAAATACAAATATACTTTGTTGCACACCAAAAATCGATTTACACATTAATCGTATAAAATATTAGGCCCGTTTTGATGTTTCTTGCTCAGAATCATAAGCTATCTTTGTATTATTGTACGTAAAAAAATTAATAATGTATGTAATGTATGAAAATAAACATTGGTTTTAAACGTATAAGCAAAAAGTTATTTGTATATAAAAGCAATCAGTATAAATAGATGTATAATATATATATTATGTGTTAATGAATAAATAAATATGTGTACACTAGTATCATTATAAAATATAAAACTTATTATATTAAACATTTTACTTTAATTAATAACTGCCAAATAATTATTATTAGGCTTGCATTTAAATGTTTAATAAGACGTTTCACGCGATATATGGCTGTGCGTTTTTTTAGACAGTTTAATCAGAATTTAGCAGTTTTTGCTACCGTCTGGGTAGCAAAAACTGCAGGATAGTTCTTCCAATTCTAATCACACCGTGTAGCTTTTATCATAAACTCATAATCAAACTTATCCAAAAAATGTAAGCGCGTAACCCCGGCAATATAAAAATATGCTTATTTATATATTATTTTAGAAAGCTACTGTGGATAAAGTTAATTATAAGTAATTTTGGATGTTTTCGCAATTTGTACGACGTAATTTAGTATGATAAAACCTGTTATGCTCCACAAATTTCTTGGAAACAAACAGAAAGTAATGTAATAAGACAAGGTAAAATATTTCGCGCAAAATCTGCGTAAGATTGTTGTTAACCCGCAATGTAATAAAACTTTTGTTCGGAGTCACTTGAGATTTGGTTTTTATTACCTACACAGATTTGCTCTTGGATTCTTCTACATCCATACTTTCGTCTCATCTCTACGTATATTGCGAATAGAGAATAATGACAAGTTTATATCAAGGTATTTTTTGTCGACGGTTTTCATCGAGAGTAAAAATAAACATACGAGTATAACACGAGATTCTGTAACTTCTTATTAGCATGAGTTCAATTCAGTTGCTCCGGAGATTACCTCATAAATCTAGAGTCACTATTTTACCTTTCAATATTAGTAGAGAGAAGATATTGAAATGTCTAGAAATACCATTCTGAATTCGAAAATACTATAGAAAAATAGGTACCGATAGAACATTCATATTAGATTACGTCATAGATATATACTTGGTTCATTTTCTTCGGAGTTCTTCCGTTCTTCGCGTGTTCCGCCTTTAAATGAGGCGCTTTTAAATACTGTTTTATGAATAAACTGAAAGAAATACTCTTCACTTAAGGTATTTACGTCTTGCGACTTCGTTCTTCTAGAC
>DWNK01000859.1:0-10427 GCA_018250315.1 Hyalothyrus neleus pemphigargyra | reverse complement strand
GAAAACGAGCAAAACTTGTACTGAGGGTACTGATCATCTATACTTATTTTGTAAAGGGGTAAAATTTGTGACTTTGCAGGTTTGTTTGTAGGGGGTAATCTACCTTTTGAGGTTCCGAGGGACGGTTCGAGCGGGAGTTCGATCTATCCAAAGCCCCGGAGAAAAGGTAACAGAAATTGTTTAGGAGTAAGGGACGTCAGCTTAGAATAGATTTTAGAAAACTCCCCTCCTAAATTTTTTTTTTGTAGTTTCCTCCTAAAGTTGTAAATATGGTGACTATGGCTCACCATATTTATCAAATATATGGCTACCAAATTCATTGAAAAAAAGGTTTATAAATTCATTTCCATACGATCTTTATTCCAATATTCTTAATAAATGTGTTTTGCTAAGTAGTAAAAAAATATCTACTGACAACTTTGTCGATAATAAAAAATCATATTAAATTAGGCACTATTGTGTGCCATTCATTATACTTGCACTATATTATTTATACAGTAGATGATGACGATGACAGTTGCTAATGACGACGAATTCATCGTAAATATTTTTCCACTATAATAAATTTATTCTCAAAGGGTAACGTGGTATGACTCAGAGAAGCTTACTCTCGTTTTAAATTCACACTACCATTCTTTGGAAAAAACCAAAATTAATTCTGTCGGACCCGGATGAACTGTCTACCTAAAATAATAATCACTAATGAATAACATCGCAGTGTATTACTGACCTAAAGATCGATCTACCTTATTATTATGACGCCTATAATTGACCCATAACCATTAAGGCAGACCACAAAATTGCGGTTTGTTTTCGATGCCAACTCACATAATTACGACGGTTATTTAACTCAGATGTTTAAAAAAAACGGCAGCGTTGAGATTTATTTATTTATTGACCTCAGGCGAGATTCCCCTACTATTGTCTCACTTGACAGATCTCGACACAAATTCGATAATTGTACGATTATTAGGTACCCTTACTTAAATTTGTGGGCGAATAGGATTATTTTAATAATTGATTATAATAAGGTTGAAAGGATCTATAAAGAAATAAATAATACCAAATTCTGCACCATTTCGTATTAGTGGAGTAGATACTCGAGACCCACTACAGTTCTGGGGAGAGAGTCGTGCATAAGTGAATAAAGAGATTTGAATAAGAATTGCAGTCAAATTATTTAACCAAATATGTATGAATTCCAGCACCATATATAAAGTTGAAACACACAATAACGTTAATAAAAATAAAAATTAACTTTTAATTTTGAATTTTAAAATATTGCTGTTTCCAACGTTTTCATTTAAATTAAGTGAGTTCTCGTAGTAGCGCCAGCAATTGTCTAGCCGAGACAATGCCAATAAAAATTATGTTATCCTGCCCAATTACCGACTATTAAACAAAACCTTTTATTACTCAACGAACCTCCCTCCCGTTAAAAATACGATCAAATTTTTCATTTATGAACTAGAACTATTCATAGCTCAGTTCATTAGGAATATTTTTATAGCCATGAGTAATTAAATTATTCAATAGATACGTGATAATTATAATAAATATTTTACGCATATCAAAATATCTTAAAATTAAATATGTTTTTTTATTCATTCTCAGGCAGTAAAATAAATTCGTATTCCATATTTTATTGTGTCTATATTAGGTTTAAGTGCAGTAAAGTGGCATTTAGTAGCTCAAGTGCTTCATATCGTACATATATGTATATTCGCAACCACCTCCAGTTAAGTATTTTTTTACAATACTAAAGCATAATATGATAATAATAAATAGTAATTTTTAAGCATAAGTCTAACGGAGAGGCGCGCGATCTGGTAAGTCGTTACCATCTCGTATGAACACTTGAAACGCCCGAGTAAACCAATGCTACGCCGGCTTTGAGGATAAAAGCGCGGGTTTTGTGACGGCGAGGTGACAGTTAGCAACAATTCTTTGAGAAATCACAGGCCCATATGATATGACAGAGGCATCCTAACAGGATAGTATTGGTGGGAAGAAGGAGTGGTTCTCAGGCTACAGGCCTCGACAAGTGGCTAATGACTGTAGGCCCCAACCTGAGTGTGGTCGCTGGCCAGACTACGAGCAAACATATTTTTATTATAGTAATTTTATACTTTTTATGTTTCTTGTTTAGCTCGCGTAACAACCGGGAATGCCTGGCGTATTCCAGGCGAATGTGCTGGTGAGTGGCCAACCAGTTTATCTGTTTTATTTATGTAATTTTAGTATATTATTTTAAGACATAAGGCCTTTGACAAGGTGTAATGAAAGAACATATCAAACTATCGATATTACCCCAATACTACTACATTACGGCAACCAAAAGGCGCTTTTGTCACACGATTTCTTCTAGTAACAACCTTTCAAATAAAAAGGTGATGTACTTAATAGTAGATAATAACATAATTAATAGATAATATTATAAGACATTTTTTTATATGTAAACCAAACGAAGATGCAGGCGAGATATCTGATAGTAAGTAACCGCCTATGAACAGACCAGACTCACAACACCAGAGGAGACGCAAATGCTATACCGGCTTTGAAGGGAAAACGGGTGGTATGGGATAAGAAAGACGGGAGGGGTGGGGAGCGAGATTCTCTCTAGCTCGAGGCGCACTACCAGAACACGACAAGTAGCTATTTTACATCTTATTTTCAAGCTTACAGGAAGTAGCAACGCTTTGAGAACGCACAGGTCCCGAGGACACGTCGTCAGAGGCACCGCAATAGAAAAAAGGGTGGGAAGAAGGAATCTGTCTCTCAGGCGCACTATCGGAACACGACAAGTTGCTATTAAGGTAGACTCCGGCCTGAGGGTGGTCGCTAGCCAGTCAGTCTCCAGCTTACCACCAGCAAAGAGAGCTACAATAAAAATACATAAATAGAAACAATAATACTAGTAAATGTATTGTGAGTATTAATCTCAGTGGAGTAAAATAACGTATGCGCTCACAGCAAAGAAGAAATTATGAAACTTCAAAAACTAGCTTATTTGTTGCAGAAGTAGGTGTTTTTGAACCAACTTTCGCACTTACCCGAATTTACTCACGGCTTCCGCCACTAAAGCTATAAACAAAAGTATTGGGTTGTTTCTTGTTTGGAAGAGCTCCAAGACTGTATGCATGCATTATATTTCACGAGACCCTTTCAAACCAGCACTGCGACTAGCTCATGACTAATGGCATTTATTTTTAGCTAAGTTGACGTTTCTTTCAGTTTTACTCGGAACTTCTTGAAGTTTACGGTTAGGTTCGAATTACTTTTTGAGAAAACGAAAAATAGTGTGCAATGTTTTCTTAAGAAACAACATGACCTAGCCATTTAGCCCTTTACAATCTGAGAGGAGACTCATCGAGACCTAGGGGGTCAAATTGTCCCACGAAGCATATCGAGGTATGAATGGAATTCAAAACAAATTCATCTTCCATTTTCTTTCATTGGCTGCGCCGCAGACGCGTAAAAATAATTGATGCGGTTAAATCTTAAACTTCAAAAGAAAACTTATTTGTTCCAGGAAATGCTGATTCCGAAGTGCCAACTTTCACACTCAACCGAATTTGTACAAGGCTTATCAGTGAAGGCTTATCAGTATAAGCAAAAGTATTGACGTGTTTCTTATTTGGAAGAGCTCCAAGACTGCATTATATTTCGCGAGACCCTTTCAGACTAGCACTGCGACTACGATGGCGGTTTGAATTATTTTCTCACAAAAAGAAAAATAGTGTGCAATCTTTTTTTAAGTGGCAATATGACCTTCACCCTCCGCGAATGGAGAGTCGTCGCGACATCAATACTTCGGGGGACAAATTACGACGACGCACTACGACATATGGATTTAGTTCAAAAGTTATTTAAGAAAACTCAAATACATTTTGCATTTTTTTAAAAGGAAAGTAGCAAACGAGCATGCATCCTGTTATGTGGTTACAATCTATGGGAGGTATAGATTAATCTGATTTCAAATAGAAGAGGTGTCCTAGCTATCAATCCAAAAAATTGCAAATTAAAATATATTTTTTATACTGGAAAATTGTTCACAGAGGATTTAACGTAGTTTAGTAATAAACCACATTTAATCCAGAGTTGGGAGTATTAGCCACTGTCCCTCTCGCTCCATCAAAACTTTCCGGGAGAGAGAAATAAAACTAAACATGTGGCAATGACGTGACATTAACTTCTGTTTTTTTATGTATTAACCAGACGAAGAGGCAAGCGAGATACCTGATAGTATATAGTAACCGCCTCCTATGAACATTTGCAACAACAGAGGAGTTGCCAATGAAAAAGGAATAGGATGAGATGGAAAGGATGGGAAGTGTGGGAAGAGGGACTCTGGCTCTCAGGCGCACTATCGGAACACGAAAAGTTGATATTGACGGTAGATTCCGGACTGAGAGGGGTCGCTAGCCAGTGGGGTCACACGATGGTTCTACTTACCATTAGGTATCTCGCATGCATCTTCGTTTGGCTAACACATAAAGAAACAAAAAAGGTGGCTCATCTGTCTCTTAGTTAGGTTTAAAAAACTGTACGTACCTATTAACTGCGACTGTAACACAAAAAAGATCAAAAAAGCTATTCGAAATAGCGCCATATTACAGTTTAATTCGTTCCTTTGCAGAAAAGTTTTGCCGTAACTAGAAACTATGTTGCAGAGTAGCCCACAGATAGTTTCGTCAGAGCCGGCTACATATCATCGAGGTTTTATTGTTTAAAATATATTATAAAGCTTGAATAGGAATAAAACGGCCAAAATAATTTTAATTTTTTTTATGCTTCAGTCAAACGGAGATGCAGGCGAGATACCTGATGGTAAGTAGTCATCGTCGCCTATGAACATTTGCATCACCAGAGGAGTCGTTAATGCTCCCCGGCTTTAGAGGGAAAAGAGACGGGATAGGATATAAAGGATGAGAAGGGTGGGTAGAGGAACTCTGACTCTCAGGCATACTACCGGAACACGACAAGTCGCTATTGACGGTGGACTCCGGCCTGTGGGTGGTCGCAAGCCAGTCAGCTGACACCTGGGACCTGGGATTGGACCTTACCACCAGCAAAGAGAGCTACGATATAAAATAGCATAGCAAATCCATACTAGACCATACTAATATTATAAAAGTAACTCTGTCTGTCTGTCTATCTGTTACACTTTCACGCCCAACTACTGGACCGAATGTAATGAAATTTAGTAGGAAGATAGTTTGAAGTATAGCGATGAACATAGATTACTTTTTTTCAAAATACCCCTACCTATTTACCTACCCCTTGAGGATGAAGTGAGGGTTAAATCATTATATGAAGTTACACTTTTACGCCAGGACACGGAAAAATAGTCAAAATCATGTAGCACACATGTGGGACCTTACTAAAATATCACCTTAAAGATACTTACATATTATATTTTATCACAATAATATCCAATGTCCTAGAATATCCTTTAAGAGAACGGATTTCAAAAGGCATTGCTGACACTATTAACATTTTATTATAGGCCTTAACTAAGAAGTTAATATTAATCGATGTCGTAGCCAACCAGTTGCAACTAACAGCATCCTTGAAAATACCGCAGACCTCAAAAATTCAGCGAACAACCGCAGCATTGGATGCGGTCCAACGAAATGTTCTCACGATTATGTGCATATGTAACATGATCTACGTCTCTCGGGTTAGTGTTATCCATTCTTTGGTACCAAATAATCAGTGTTAACCAGTTCATAGTAGTAGTTTGCTAGTGGTGAGGGCCCATCGTGTGACCTATTTTGCTAGCGACCACCCTCACGCCGTCTACCGTCAATAGCGACTTTCGGTGTTCCGGTAGTGCGTCTGAGAGTCAGATTCCCTCCCTCCCCCTCCTGTATTTATGCGTTGTCTCAATCAACGCAATATCGGTGCCCGTGAATTGTTATCCGTTGCTACCTGTGAGCTCGGTCCGACGAGATCCGCATTTCGTCCCAAGAGGCATGGGCAAAGGCCATGCATCATAAATATTATCTTTCCCTTCAAAGCGACTCTTCTGGTATCTCAACTGGTCATAGAGAGACTACTTACCATCAGGCGACAGACATGTCTCTTCGCTAGGGTTGTATAAGAAATGGAGAAATGGGAGTCGCTCCTGAAGTCGACACAGATCGAGGGTTGTATATTGTTCTACATCGAGTTAATTACAGATGTCCACCGGCGGCAGCAGACTTAATATTATTAAAAAATATACAGCTACATAGTCACTCTCGGTCTTGTTCATTAGTAACATCTTCAAATGGACCATAGTCTTATAGATTCACACCCACACACTCTATATTAGGAGCCGTTTATGACTCGTTGCATCGAAAAACATCGTATCACAGATCTTCTTTTTGTCGCCGTTCGTGTCATCGTTCGGTACATCGATGTAACGTCTCGATGCATCACATCGAAAAAAACGCCTATGTGTTTGTGGAATAAACATCCCTACTCGATGAGGTAATTAAATTGAAACATTACATCCGTGTCTACCCGCAGGCTAAAGGTTAATTTCGAATTTTCAAATATAATTAGTGCTGTATTACTTTAATATAATTTTCGGTAAAGGTCAGAACAGATGCAAAAGGCAAGTCAGAAGCTCCGTAGCATAATATCATTAAAAATACCCTCTAGAGTATTTTGAAATTAAAATTTCATCGAATTCGAGTCGAAAGGAACAAAACAGAAATAACTCTGCCCGTTCTAAAGGGCAACTTAACCGAATGAGATAAGATTCAATTTATAGCTATCAAAATTACAGTTTCAATCCTTTTATTCCTTGGAGAAATATTCGCTTCCGTAGCTGCTGTAAAATTAAAATTGTCATTCTAAATCAAAGGAACGGAGAGTTCCATTGTTTAAAGAATAATATCTGACTGCTGTGTCTGAAATCGTTCAGGATATTTGGGGAAATAGTAACATTATTTCTTCATTACCATTTCTTTATTGTCCCATTGTTGCTCACTATCTAACCACTGACTGAAGTGCACGTTGTCTCGTAGCTTGTGTTAATCATGTATGGTTTAAAAAAGATAAGCATTTTTCTAGCGATAAGGTCTCATCGTCTGACCTGATGGTTAGGTTACAGACAGGGTAAAAAGTAACAGTCCATAGTCCAATAGACCATGGGTAATTATCATCCAATTACAACTAGATTTCCGCCCGCGGCTTCGCCCGTGTGAACCACCACATATTTTTTGACTAATTTTCCCGTTCTGGCGTAAAAGTGTAACTTCATACGACTCAATCCAAAAATAGTAGCCTATGTTCATCTTCCTATTGAAACGATCTCCACATTAAATTTCATTGAATTCGGACTAGCAGTTTGGTCGTGAAAGCTTAATAGACAGACAGAGTTATTTTCGCATTTATAATATTAGTATGGAAGTTTGGTTATCCAACAACCAACAACCTTTTGTGTTATTTATGTAACACAAAAGGTTTACCGTAATGAAACATTGCAAAAATATTGCCTCGACATCGCCACGAAACGTTGATCGTTAACAAACGCCATTAAACTATCGTCTCGTTTTAGTATTTCGACAGAGACGGAGTATAACAACAAAGAAACCTTTATCTTTGTATAATAGTGTTTTTCATTCCTTCAGTAATACCAACACGAGTTACAAAGAAAACTACGGTTCCGTGTTCCAAGTTCTCTGAAACTACAGAGTAGTTAGGGGTGTAGCGACTAGAGGAGCTCGCATTTTATCTACAGTAGATAAAATATGATATTCTTGGGATAAGGTTTTCTTGTAACTGATATATATTTTATACAATTTCCTTCCAAACTTCTCTTTATGTTTATTTTTATTATGTCGTAGAAAAGGTTCACCGAGATGTAGACGGGATACCTTGATAGACATTTGTAATGTATTGGACGCAGTCGGAAGTTGGATGGATGACCGCTAACGGCAAAACCATACGCCCGTTTATGCTTCGGAGAGTACGTTCAGCAGTCGATCCCGTTTTTGATAGATAGATGCCGGGCAGTAATTTTTTTCTCATCGGAGCTTAATAAAAATGTATTAATTTAACAGTACTACTATTCTGACATAAAGCAAATTCTACTATATTGCACACAAAAACTATTCTGGCTCTAAATACAAGTTGCTGTAAATCCGGCATAATCACAAGTCATTTCTCTTTTACCGGAACGCGACAATGCGAACTACTGATTGGCGGTGGCGGGTAACAGCTGGCTCTAATTGAAGCTGAAGCTGAACTAGAGTAGAGTACTGTTCTACATTAGTGTCGTCCGTGCAACAGCAAATTCTTTTGTCCCCTACTCGTCCGAGTGCCAATGGACTATTTGTCCGGTACTTTTAGTCATCTAGAATATTTTTTGTATTTTATTGGTTGTATGAGTACTAGAATTTAATTCGAGCTTTTGTCGTCGGTAAAAATATAATGTTAAATCCGTTGATTTTCCAAAAATCGTTTTTAGCGCCTACATTAACTGAAAACTTTGTTAGTTGCACTTAGGTTCCTTATGTAGAGAAAGTTCTGATTCGACTGTGTGTATATATCAGTCAGTCATCAAAGTATTCCTTTTATTATCATAGTTTTAACTTTGAATTATTTCAAATTAATTGCATTTTAATTCATAGAAATGATTAAGAGACCTAGTTTTTAATGGTACACTACTGTACTACCACCGAATCCAAAAGAAAAGCCTTGTTCTTTCCCGGTTGGTAAAGTTTTAATCATTAATATTGTTTGTTTCGCTTCTTACTATTCTGGCTTAAAACAGTCCTAAAATAGGCTAAAAATAGTCTTAGTAGTAAATATTAAAGTATTCCTAATATAAATAGTCTTTAATAGTCTTAAACTAATTCAAGGGCGTAACAAGTATTTGCAATGCAACCAAATTTGACATAATTTAACTTTCTCTTTATATTTAAACACCTCTTTTACCGGAACGCTATAATGCGACGCCTCTACTTGGCAACGGCGGGTAACAATTAGCTCTAATTGAACTAAATAGAGTACGGCTTTACACTACTTTAGTTTGAGTGTGTTAATAGATTTTATTATCTACTCATCCATCCATTCTAAATATTTTTTTTAGAAATTTATCTAAAAATATTTTTGTTTAAAGTCAATGTCTAAATTAGCTCTAAGTTAAGTGCCTGCAGCGCAACTCCAAAATTTTTGTCGCTCAAATACTAGTTGTAAGTAAATCTGACAAAATTAAAGGTTATTTTCCTTTTACCGGAACGTAACAATGCGACCGGACTGATTGGCGGTGGCGAGTAACAGTTGGCTCTAATTGAAGCCGAACTGTGACTACGTCTACTATATTACACTATCGAATGAAAGCACTAACAGATTCTTTTCTTTCAGTTTTTGCTCGCTGTCTAGAAAGTTTTAGATTTTTTTTTTCAATAGTGGTATTTTGTATTTTATTTTGCGCAAATTTTATTTTGTAGTAACAAAATTTTTCATGCCTAGTAAAACCGTATATAAGCGTGGGAAGTGGCTCAAAAATATTCTGGTTAGTAGTTAGTTATTTAAGAATAGTCAAGTAGTTTGGAATAGGAATAAACACACCACTTTTATAAATTTTAAAACAAATCTGTATGTATCATGCTCTTAATAACTTACGGTGCAGACAGATTGGTTTTTACACGTTTAAGCTATGATTTATTATATCTTTCAACGCGAGTGAAGCTGCGAGCAGAAACTAGTATTCTTACTTAGAATATAGGTATGTCCAGATTTCTAATTGGGGCGCCATAAAGTAAAGCCAAGAAGAGTCTTCAGTACCCTTAGTACAAGTTTTGCTCGTTTTCGACTACTCGATCATCGAAAAAGAAAACTTCCAATTCCTTGATTCCACCTCTTTGATTGGCTAAGAGCGTCTCGTTCAATGAATCGATAACTCGCTTAGCCAATAAAATGGCGGAATCGGGAGTCGATACGAAATAGTGTATGGAACATTTGTTTATTGCAACTCATACTAGAAGTACAGTATTGGCGTCTTCGTTCGATCGTCTCGCTACACGTCAAGCATGCGTTGTGGAAGGATGCCATTAGCCAAAGTGTTTTGTCTTATCAAAATTTTACACTCTACACGATACACTCGTAATGAGCGCAATACACTCTAAGTATTTTGACAAAAATTCAAGGCGCTTTTCTATTGATTCCGGTAGTGTATCGTGTATAGTCTTACCCAGTATTATATACATATGACTAAAGTCAAAGGCCTTACTTAATATAAAAGGATATACATATATACCAAGTAACATGAGATTACAGCATACATAGTGTTTGCACTGTCGAGGCGAGTAAAAACGGGCAAGTGCTAACGGGTGCTCCTACGACTAAATTAAGAGCGGAAACATACGCGATATAACCACGACTTTAATCGCTGCGGTTTACTTCGAAACTCTAAGGATATTTGTAGC
>DWNK01000858.1:0-10430 GCA_018250315.1 Hyalothyrus neleus pemphigargyra | reverse complement strand
GGCCATAGTCTACGGCGCTGGCTCAGTGCATATTGTGACTTCACATACCTTTTGAGAACTTTTTTAAGAACTCTCAGGTATGTAGGTTTCCTCACGATGTTTTCCATCATCGTATAGCAAGTGATACAAGTGCGCACATGATTTAGAAAAGTCAGAGGAGCCTGGGATTTGAACCTGGACCCACCGGAGCGAGACCGCAATTCCAAACAAATAGACTATCACTGGTTACCACTATATATAAATCTACAAATAAGATTTTCGCCACAATGCGCATTTTCAATTTAGCTCGGCATATAAATAGGCTGGCGACGACTTATATAAAAGAAGGCGCATTTTACTCCATTCCCGCGCAGGCACGGCATCACGTTTCATATTAACGTCCTTCAGGATTATGATCTGGCGACATTAATGCATTCACATGATGCCCCTCTTTGCGTCGCATTTCGTCACTGGTATAACGTCGTATATTGTGAAATATGACCTATATCGAGGATTCTACTGAGGATCACGTAAATGTTTAGTAATGCAATATAAATAGGTTATTACAGATATAAATAAAATTGTATAAATATATGTATGTATTAATGACGCAATAAAGGATTTGAATTTGAATTATAAGCAAAAACATTTTTAGACATTTTTAGCTTAATATTATAATTTTGAACATATTTTGAAAACGATATCAATTTTTTGCCTAGTCTTTTTTTATCCCTTTTTTATGGAAATAGCGCTAAGCAATTTGGTACTATGTTAATGTACAGTTAAGTAGGTACTCTTTGTAGTGTTGTATTTGGAAACAACGCATCTGTGGTCTAAACTCTATACTAAACTCAAATCGGGTCATCCTTTTGGGAGCTACGATGCCACACACAGTTACACAGACTCATAGAAATATACACACAGGCACATGGAACCACACATCAAACTTTTAACACACCTCTTTTTACGTCAGAGTTTCAAAAAAGAGTGCGATACATTACTTTTCGATTAAATGAAGCGTGCTCTATTGCTTTGACTTTGAAAATTAGTGTGAAAAGGCAAAAATCCTGAAGTACCGATAGCATAAACATCGGTTCACTCTTTGCTTACCTTACATCAAGTTACTGTACAGACCCTATTTCCTTTATGTCTAACGTAGAAAAATATGTACCGTAAAAGTATTCAATTTTCTTCGTAGCTTACCTAGGCAGTTTAGACAGAGTTAAAAGGCACTCTTTCTAAACTGGTTAGGAATTAAATATACTAGTAAAACATGATTTTTCTCAACAAATAGTATTTTAACTGTACGTTGCGTAGTAATACAGTAATCCATACTATGAAATATCGTTGCTAAAATTCTCTACCAAACATACCAAATAGTAAAAATTTTTTCAGGCGAGATATCTGATGCTAAGCGGTCATCGGCCAGCAGAATGGTAAGCTGGCGAGGCATTGACTCCTTTGATGATGGTTTTGCGGTGACTAATTATCAGGTAGCTGAACGAAAAGGATCCTGCCTTTTCGTTCGGTTTATACATAAAAAAATATTTATAGATGGGACAAACGAAAAAGCCAAAATTGTAACGTTTCTTGTTAGGATTTGGGTACGGAACCATAAAAACTCTAAGTACTTATGGCAGACGTACTAAACTTTCATATTTGCGCCATAAGGAATGGAACGAACGATCGGATTAAGTCCCCTCAACTCTGCCGCCCCTATGTTTGCGTGTTTGTTCCGGCCTCATCGCGTAATGGGAATTTAAGTAGTTTAATATCGTTGCGAATGATAAAATGGTAACGACAACATTACTTCGTAAAAAACGGTTTGATAATATAACAGACGACGGAAGATAGTTTAATATTGAGAAAAAATTCTTACGTCAAAATAAATTAAGTGACTTATGATAATCCGTTTTTTTGGTTATTAAATCACGAGTCCAGGTGAAATTTATAGAATTAAAAAAGCAATAAACCATGTTAACGCTCAACAAAAATTACACGTGTTGTCGCGTGATGTTTAATTGGCCGTTATTATTAAAGTCTTTTCGCTAATAACCAAGTTGTCGGAATACTTTCAGAACATTCCGCCATTATGCTCAACGTTAATAATAACATTTAACAACTCAAAGCGGAAAGACTGCCTTTAAGCGATTTGATAAGGCTTCGCGCAACGATAACCATAAAGTTACAGCTGGAATTATTATAAGCCCGCCTTAATTAAGAGATTCACACGGAATCGGAATCAGGATAATTAGACTCTCAGTAATTTTCTGTTCATTTGTGGAGAAATATATACGAATAATGTATTAATTAACGCCTGCGAGTTGGTCAGCGTGGAATTTAGGTTAAATTATCTTTTTCCGAACTAAAAAGCTACTAATAAAATTTTACTTGTGATCGAAATTTTATCAAAATCAATGCAGTAAAATTTGCGGAATAAGTAACATAATTCATATTCTATAATATTAATTACATAGATAATTGAGTTTAATAAACACACGACGTTTCATATTTTTTCGTTTCGTATTAAGATTTTTTAACATCCAGAAGATATTTTTTATTTGACCAATTGTAGTGAGTTTGTACACAAGGTCCTCAGAAGTAGCAACACAGTGTGTATATAAGGGCATAAATGTGTATGTAGCAACTTACTTTCGTAGTGTACATAGTGTACTATGTATGTGAACTCCGATAGAACTCTGTCCTAAATAAGTTAAATAAATTTTGACTTATAGAGGAGGGATCCAAATAGTGAGATATGTCTTTATGCGATCAATATGTCTCTTGCTTTCAGGGTTCCGTAAGCAAGTAGAACCCTTATGTTCCGATACAATGGTGTAATTTATAGGAGTGGTATCACATGGTCACGGAACGGAGTTAGCAAGATGTATGCTTCAGTGATAGACTATTGGTTGAGAGTTGCGAACTCACTCTGGGTTATCCGGTTTCGAATACCAGGCGCGCGATTCTGACTTTTTTGAATTATGTGCATATTACAAATTTGCAAAGTAATTATTACTTGCTATACAGCGAAGGAAAACATCGTGAGAAAACCTAAATATCTACAAAAATATTGTCAAAATCCTATAAAGTAATTCGTATACTAACAGAAGTAGGACAGTAAGAGGAATGATGATATGCTTGAGGGGAAGTCAAAGTTCTTGGTTAAAGCCATGAGCTTTGAAAGTCCTAACATTTAGAAAAAAATTGTAACAAAAATTACGGCAGAAAAGCCTGCAAAACACAAAATTAACGTAAATATTCAACCGCGGAACTCTTTCCTGTATGATCAGACTTGGTTTGCTTTCGGAACTTGGCGGACATATGGCAATATCAAATTTTAAAATAAAGTAAGCATTACGCACGCAGATAATAATAAATTCATGAATGCGTATTCACGTTCAGGTGTCGTACAGCCTTACTTTGTTTTATTTCTTACTTGCTTGTTTTATATTGATCGTTATGGTCTGATGGTATCAAGGGAGTATAAATCGCGTGTTAAGGAGTTATTTATTTATTTATTTACAACCAAAAAAGCTGCAGTTGTTCCACATCTGTTCAATATCAACAACATACGATCCATACTTTTTAAATTGAGGTATATTTAGGAAAAAACAATATTTACGTTCAAATAATATTAGACTCATTTAAAAACCATATACCCGACTACCAAAAATGTATTAAGTTTTTATGCAGCAGGTTCTGGGCCTATAATAAAGCATCATGTCAATCTCACAATTGAGACAATTCTAATGACACTTTCCAGTCCTTCAAGCCGCTGTGGTAACATAACATCTTTCACTGCAAGACATAAGTAAATTAAAGCAATGCAAGTTTAGGTCATGTTCTAGTAGCATTTTAACGTAAGTTATATGTACGTAAAGTAGTAAAAATGTGGAAAAAACTATATTCACTTGTTTTTTTCAATAATTTTAAATTAATATCCGTATTCTTAGTATGATACATATAGCCTAAGGCGTGTTTTAATATAATTACGGTAATTCTTCCTAATCTAATCTCCGTTACTAAACAGAAAATGAAAGCATGCTCGCGAATGTAGAGGGCTCATTTCAAAGCTATGAGACTCAAACTTTACAATATGAATTTTCTTATCATTTCCCACACGAGGTCGTAATATATCCGTGAACAAACACCTAGATCGCGGCCCCGTAATATCGCTTTAATGAAATAGTCTCGCTGGCTTATTGCATACATCCTTCAAATATGACGTTTGTAAATTCAACTCAAGTTATAATGCAAAGCCGAAACGTATATTAAACTTTATAAATCCTTTATTTGTCTGTAACTTCCCATTTTATACGAAATATTGATGTACAATAATTTTATGGGCGAAGAAGGAGGCTGGCTGCTTGATAGTGAGTAATAATTAAGTTATAATGACTACAACACTTTATTTAGATCCACTGATGAGCTCTACAATTGGATTGGTGAAGGTATACCTACTGGTTAGTGGTCAACAAGTGTCTTTTCAAACCACCCCTAAAGCCTCCGACATCATTTAACCACTGTTAAATGATGTGATGATGTCGTGTAATAACAATTACTACTTAATGTCTGTTTCGAAGCACGGGACCGCGCAAATATTTTGACACTAGCAGTCTCCCACCCAAATTTCGACTACGCCCGACTTTCCATAACTTGTGATCGTATACAATTGTGTAAAAGCCGCGCGCTTGATTCGTTAATTTATAATAAGCACTTGATTTCGACGTATCAGACGTGAGACTTTTATCTGGAAGTCAAGCCCGTACCTCATAGTTCTTATCCACTTAGCTTTTGTATAAGTATAAGGCAGACGAGATACTTGATGGTAAGTAGTCACCGCCGTCCATGAACATTTGCAACACCAGAGGAGTCGTAATGTTCGCCGGCGTTAAAGGGAAAAGTGACGCGATAGGATATAAAGGATTGGGCGAGGGACTCTGACTCTCAAGCGGACGATCGGAACACGACAAGTCGCTGTTGACGGTAGAGTTACACGATGGGACATTACCACCAGCAAAGCTGACAAGGTTTTTGGTTTTCTAGAGAAGAAATTAAAGATCGAACAGATCACACTTAGTAATTTTATATTAGAGTTCCGTTTATCCATTATGATAAGGGATATAAACACAAAACAATGCTTTTGTTTTACAAAAAGGTATTTTTATAAAAAACATTATATAAAAAATTGTAACATTAAGTCGTGTTTCTACGTAACTAATACCGAACTTGAGGTAAGTAGCGGTAAGGTAAGTTAATTTATTTTCGAGACGATATTTCGCCTGGCAAAATTATAATAAAGAGATTACGAATTAGATTTCTTTACCTTGTTACCTTGTATTTTCTGTTCATTTTTGTGCTTCCGCCATTAAAGCTTTTTGCGTGGTATCTTATTTTGTCTACTGTTTTTATTACTTGTTATTTTCATAGGAATGCGATTTTTATACTGGAGTATATATTTTTTTAAACGGATGGATACCTATGTTAGACAGACCAGAAGCAGAACTTTTTGAATTGTATAAATAAAAGAGTTTTATAAGTAAAAATAAGCATTGGTTGTCCCAATGTGACAAGAATGCATTGAGTTACATAGTAGGATATGTAATTTCTTAGATATAAATGCTATTTTTAGAGTTTGATTCATTATATTGAAACGCGAGCGAAGCCGTGGGCAACACTAATCCGTGATTCCAATATAGGACACCGCGAGATGTTCTCATTCCGTTACATTGGAATCAAACGTCGATAAGAAATAATGTATAGAAAACTTTTGGATTGCAACTCGTACTAAAACTCATACAGATCAGAATGAAATTTGACGGTAAAAATGTACATACTCTCATCAATCAAAAATGTTTTACTTTATAAATAAGGAATCTTTTATCCTTGATTAATAAAATATGTTTGTAGCACTTGAACTTGTGGCCGAGTTATATCCTTTCCAGGAAAGTCTTTAGTGAGTTTACACTGAAACGGTCATTCTTCAAATAAGTTGTTTGAACAATCGTTAAGCATATTTCTCTGTGATGGCTCATTTGGCAGAATGATAATAGTTCGTAACTTGAGAATTAGGTTTCTTTACTTACCTTTATCGGGTATTTTCGTTATATTTTCGTATGTTTAGGTTAGGTTTAGGTTAGTTTATTTTGATAACGAGAAAGGGAGAGTAATCTTTATCATAATAGACACGTTATAAATGTACCATAGGATACATTTTCAAATTAAACATCCAGTTCAATTTCAGAGGTCCATGTTTGAACTCTGATTTTTCTAAGTCATGCGCGTATTACAAAGTTAGGTGAATGATAATATCATAAGGAAACCTACGAGTTCTCCCAAATCATCTCGAAAGTATTTGAAATCTACCAATTTGCATTTGACCAGCGTGTTAGACTATAGCCTGATCCTTCTGAGATATGTAAGCTTTTTTCCGACTGTTTCCTAAGGGAAACCGAATATTATTTTACGTTGAAATGTAATAGTTATATTAGTTTAATCCTAAAGTTGAAACGTTTCTAGGGGCGTGTAGTTTATATCTGAGAGTTAGAGAGGTTTTGCGCTATTCCACATTGGATGCAGCGTGCTTAGATGCAGGCGGGGCGGAGCGGCGAATGTATATCATATTGTCCGTTTCGAACATCTTTACGTTTGACTAGATTAACCATCGGCTTATTTGACCTGGTTAAATTAATAAAACGAATATTATTGTAATATTATTATGGAACTATGTTCTGTGACAATTATGTCTTTTTTGAGAATAAATATTCTTTAAACCTAAACCTAAAACGATCAAAAGGTGGCACGCAATGTGTACATAATACATGTTCACATAATATATGTTCACGCCATGAGAGCCAAATTCCCTCTTCCCGTCCTACAGGGGTGACTCTATCGGCGTAGCCTCGGTCGTTAGATAGCTTTTTGTTTTACAATTACTAAATTCAGATAAAAGTCTTGTCTTTTAAAGTAAACCTTTTAACTTTATTTCTCGTGTCAAAGAGCTTTTGTTACGTTCGTTATAATTTATTGTTCGTCTATTGTTTATTGTTCGTCTAATTGGCGATGTTTTCGTTGTCTAAGCTATCGATTTAAAACTTATGTTGCGTAGAAGACTTTTCTAAAACTTTTAAAAACATCCCATCCTTCCCATCCTGTTACGGTCCTTCTGTCGTGTATCCTAGAGACCTGTGGACCTCTGAGCGTGCCGTAACGAATGATGCACTTTGTTCCGTGGGACTTGACACTGCAAATCCCATTTTTCCCTCCTAAGTCTGAATACTTGAGAAGATCCTTGATGCAGCATCATCAGTTGAGAAATATAATAATTATTACAGAGATTATAACATTATCGGATTAGCATAGTATATCAAACACTTTGATCAGTTAAATAGAAGTGTAATAAATATCTATTGTATAAATAAAATCTTTCCCTATGTGTAGGTATTGTGTTAACCCTTCTCAATGGAAATTGGTGCGGAAAGTTTGGGGTTGATAGGCTTCATACAATTTTCAATACATTATGTTGACCTTTCATAAATATAATTCTCTGTTAAGCTTTCTTTCAGATATCTTTTCAAATATTCGCCCTCAAGAAATAAAAATATCTCGACCTCTTTTCTAAATCATGTATCATCATGCGCATTACAGAATTATCACTTGCCAACTTGCCACACGGTGAAAGAAAACATCATGACCTACCTACGTACCTGCGAGTTCTACTAAATGTTCCCAAAAGTGTGTGAAGTCTACTTGGCTAGCCCGACTTGGCTAGTGTTGTACACTGTCACTTAATTCTTTTCTGAGAGATACAATAATGGGTTGATGATGAAATATATGAGAAAATTCTACCTCTCAAGTAAGAAGACTTTGGCCCTGGGTGATTCTGGGACTTTTGGAGAGTTGGAAGAAATCTTCTACTTGAAGTACTACACAAGGGAGGTACCGATGACTTTCGAGATACCAAAGCGTGATATTGTGAGTTATGTGGCTAACGAGAGTCACCCGTTGTCTCCCAAACACATTCCTTTGAAAGATTTAACTACATAGAAATACCTCCCTTTTACTTTCTCCGTTAATTGAAATGTTCTTTAAATCGCAATAAAAATATTTTTTTATTTTTTTTATAATATGTGTACAACATAAACAACGTAACCAATTAAGCTCCATAAATATTCCGAATAAAATCCCAACTTTATTCGTTCATTGTATCGTAATATTCCAGGATGTGCTATAAATTGTTTACGATGTTGTGTACGATATTGTATATCATGTTTATCGTTCGTTGATTCAGGATTACCGGCTTTTTTATAACATGGAACCAGTATACGAGCATGTAATCCTCCAAACTAAATAGCGGTAACTATATTCTTAGTATGAGCTGTATCATAATTATCATATAATACAAGCATAATAATCGTGACCAAAAATTGGTCTATACTTCTTCTTCTTGGCAATCTTAGATTTTGTCGTTTTGATTGACTGAGGAACAGACGGAAGAATGAACGGTTGGAGAAGACGCTACGCTGATGTGATAGTCCTCGCTGTCATCAGATCAAGCTAACATCGAATCCACTTTCATTAAGGAAGGCCTTAATCCTGTAAATTGTATACGATCTAGTCAATCTAGCGACTACACAAGTTTTTGTACCTATAGCACTGAAAGCTATGTAGCGCGCTTCAAATAAGCTTTAAACAAAGTACATATCAGCTTAGGTCCCCAGTGACGACAACCAGGTGGGTAGACATTTATTTAAATAACTGCCAAGCGTCCGGTCCCCAATATAGTATTCCCCCATTGATCGTATTGCAATAGTCTCAGAACAAATCAGTTATATAGTGCAAACATAATATTTCCCGGAGTATTGACCAAGTAAATGTTCGTAGACTTTACGAGCTACGAAACGACTACAAATAGACTCCGTGTACTGAATGGATAAACAAACTTAAACCTTGCATGAATATCCTAGAGCTAGAAATTACTTTTTTTATGTATAAGCGATGCGAAGAGGCAGACGAGATATCTGATGGTAAGTAGTTACCGCCATTATGACCATTTGGAACACCAGAGGAGTGGACAATGCTCGCCAGCTTTGAAGGGAAAAACGGTGGGATATGAAGGATGGGTGGGAAGAGGGACTCCGGCTCTCAGGCGCACTACCGGAGCACGACAAGTCGTTGACGGTAGATTATGGCCTGCGGGTGTCTAGCCAGTTAGGTCACACTATGGCACTTCACTACCAGCAAAACAGATTTCTTTACGAGCTTCCTGCACCTGTGTTCAAGGCAAGTTTTTATATTACATCGAGAATAATCGATAAAATCGAGGAATTAATAGTGTGACTAGCGATGGTAAGAGCTATTTTTGGTCACCACAGACGTCGAATTTCAAGTAATAAGAACTTTAATTACCAAAGTACCTATATAACAAATAGGATAAATGGAATACTAAAAATACGGTAAATGGAAAAACTATTTTCGACGTTTTTTAGCATAAACGAGTATAAACTTGTATGATGGGTGTAGACCGGTAGAGATTTATTTATAAATACTAGTAAATGTAATACTTCATGATTGTAATATACTGATAAAGCAGTAATCATACTGCATCCCATTCTTTTAATATACTAGTAACATATTAATTAAATCAAGAATGGGGTGCCAATCTCCAAGCAAATCAATTATATCGTTCTAACACTATATTTCGCGTAGTACTGGGCAAGTAAATATTCGTAGACTTAACGTGCTACGAAACGACTACGAATAGACTCCGTGTACTGAATTGATAAACAAACTTAAATCATGCATGAGTATCCCAAAGGTGGAAATTAGATTTCTTTACGAGCTTTTTGCAACCGTGTTCAAAGCAATACTTTTATGTTATATTGCGAGAACCTAGGTTAGCAGAGATTTTTAGTGAACTACTACGAAGTCGTAGCGCGATTTTTGGTTAATGAGAAACTTAGTTATTAAACTGAAATTAACGGTAACATAATTATATAAAAACTTTTTGGCGTAAATTTTGCAAAAACGAGTGTAAACTTGTAATACAGATATTTGTTTAAATGGTAAAATATTTATGGTAAGATATTATAGTGGCCCATTGATTGTATAACATTAGTCTCAGAGTATCAGTTACCTATATCGTGCAAACACAATATTTCGCGGAGTATTGACCAAGTAAATATTCGTAGACTTTACGAGCTACGAAACGTCTACGAATAGACTCCGTGTGCTGAATAGATAAACAAACTTAAACCATGTATGAGTTTCCTAAAGGTGAAAATAGATTTCTTTACGAGCTTTCTGCAATTGTGTTTAAAGTGATGTTTTTTATATTTAAGTTATCGATATGAAAATCCTGCATTTTTAGAGTTCAATACCCAAAGCGTGCTATCGGAACCCTATTCATGAGATACATGTCTGTCACAGGTCATCCGAACCATAATAGG
>DWNK01000857.1:0-10432 GCA_018250315.1 Hyalothyrus neleus pemphigargyra | reverse complement strand
GCGGAGCGCGTTCGAGGCGGGGTCGCATCAATCACAACACAATTTTATATCAAATGTCGCTCTCAATCAATTTGTGCCAGGATCGTGTTCCCGGTACGAAAGCGACGTTCACCTTCTTACGTATTTTTATACATCGGAGGGAATTATTCATGTAAATACGTCTAGGATATTTTTAAGGACACGAGGCATGTGGGTATGTATGATACTTAGAAAATCCCAATAGATTGCTGTAACCTTGTAAAGGTGAACAGGGTTTCATTGAACTTACCTAACTAAGATCCATGGAAAAGAAAGCCGCTTCAAATTAAAATAGATTCCATTCTTATCATATTTATCATTCCAAGCATTGCAGAGTTATGATGTTACTAACACAGACATCTAGAGTAATACCTACCTAAGTACCCCTCATGACAAATTCTCATCAAGTTGGGTGACTGAGCGTTCATGAAGTTTGTTGACCGTTCAAACTAAAAAACCTTCTTATTAACAAAAACATTATTAAAAAAAACATTTATGATAAGTAAAAGTAAAAGGATAAGTGTTTGTTTTTCAACGCGCTCCGAATGCTTTTGTATTTATAAAGTAAGACAAAAATGTTATTTAAACACGTACAAACATTTTATTTAGCAAAACATGAATATATTCTATCAAATTGAATCTGTACAAATATTTCCTTTTAATAAATGCTACTTGAAATAAAATAGAGGACGTAAGTAAATCAGGTGGGGATTATCATATTTAAATCAGAGGAATGTACGAATATTTTATTTGACTTCATAATATATTTCACGGAACCGTATAATCAGAAACTTCGTGGACATTATATTTTATAACGACTTTTACCTATTAATACCGTATGCATGCTCGTCTGCTGCTTCATTTTATATAAAGAAAAAAAACAATTTACTTATTACTATGTAGGAGATCTACTGCTGAACGAGATGGATTAGGCTGTACCCATACTTGCTCCAAATACGACCGTAATCCAACATAAGGCTGATCAAAGATACGTTGCTATCTGAAAAGTTATTGCAACTTCTCATGCGATCGAAGCCTTAACTTAGCATTAAAATCCTATTATAGCCTTAGTATAAAACCGGCCAAGTGCGAGTTTGGTTTCCGTACTACACAGATGTATGTAAGATTTTCATCATCATGTAACAAATTTACGGTTTTCAGGTTTTTTTTCATGCTTTGACTTTGCTTCCTGACGAATTTCATGATTGTAGGTCAATGGGAAGTACCGTATAGGTTCTGAGTCGACAAGTGTGTGAAAATGCGGCATAAATGGCAGTATCTTACAATTGCGTTAAGTTTATTTAGATTTTTACAGCTGCAAGATCTTGCAGACCAGAGATGCTATATGTTTGATATTCATTTTAACTTGATACGTCCATACATTCCAGAAAACAAGAGTTTGACAGACATACCGACGGACAATGAAGTGATCACGGGTTCCGTTTTTCCCTTTTTTTATGTATTAGCCAAACGAAGAGGCAGAGGCGAGATACCTGATGGTAAGTAGTCACCGCCGTCTTCATACGATTCATAAGAGACCCATGCCCAGCAGTGAGCAATAAAGGGTTGATTATATTAGTCAACGTGTAGTTAAGTGGTGTATTTAGAGCATTCTGCTTCTACTACTATGTGATTCAAATACAATCGATTTTTGGGAAAGATATAAGAATTGATGGAAGGATAGATTATACAGAAGTCAGATCCAAAGATGAGTGACAAGATCTTTGTAGACAATTTTGCTATTATAGAACTAAAACAATAGTAATTAAGAGATATGAATTTTGAACATTCAGACTCGAAGATCTTTACATTCCACTCGATTGTTTTAAGTCTCTAACGATAATAAAATCGTGAATAAACTCTCAAAGACTTGTGAAGTCTAGCAATGACTGTCATTATATTCAGTAAGTAAGTAAGCCTCCATTTATAAGCGTATGTCTTCACAAGTACTTATTTATATCGTAAGATATCTAAGTCAGTCTAGGATACCTAGATAATTAGTCGATGACCTATGCCTTACTGAGTGCATTGCCTGATGCAACCGTATCACGTCATCTCGTAACTCATCTGTAGGCAGTTTAATGTACGGTGACCACGGACGTTTAATCGTCAAAGATAGTCCTAACCACAAAGAAGGACTATACATTCATAGCATGAAAAACAATTCATATTAAAAATATATAAATTATTTTTTTAACACAATATAAAATACGAATAATAATTAATATACTTTGTTTGTTTGTTCATAACATATTAAAAAAAATCCCCTTCCTATGAACCTATGCATGATGGTATGTACTTTCTACGACCTTCCAAAACTGTTTTTTTTTTTAAATACGGAAGTGCTAGGTCATTACTACTATAAAGTATTTTACTTTGAACCTGTACTTTTCTCATATTTATAAAGCCATTGGCCTTAAATATGAAGTTTTGACTTTTTAAAAAAGTAAGTGTAGGCTTTTTGAGCCTGCATGAATAAATAAAAAAAACCGTATATTTAAATAAAGTATCATTAGGATTATCCATAACGCTGCACCACTGATGGTTACCGACAATAACTAATGGACAGAAATACACATAGTAAGGTTAAACTGTGGTTTACTGAATCAGGTTACTTTGTGCTTTATGACTGTAAAGATCACCGCACATTACTACTACAGCCATAGCACATAGTGCATGCAAAATGTGTATGCTGTAAACTTTAGGATACACACAAATTCTAAACTTGTTTGTATGTTTATTACTTGATGCAGATCATACTTTTTGTTCCCACAATATGAATATTATTAAAATAAATATTAACGATAATAATTAACGCACACAACATTCACAGTATCTTGTCTGTGTCTGTCTGTATGTCAATTTTTTATGTATAACCTAACGAAGAAAAATCTATGCACAATAATATGATTCGAACTAGGGATGCTTTATTTCTTATGTTACTTTTGACGCACAGTTATGTGGATCATAATATATATTTATTATTTTTTTTAAATAATCACAATGGAATAAAACAAAATATATATATAAAAAATATCCTTCGCTCAAATGTGCGATTACCTTAACACATTAGTGGCTCTAATTTTTGATACAATGCTGTTTGTATTCTCATCTCGTTAATGGCGAATATTTTTACAGTACATTTTTATCGTTAATCGACATAGCCATTATTAAGTTTTTGCTAATCCGATTGCAAGAACTAGAGACGGTAGCTCATTTTGTAAGTGTGTTAAGAGCTCTTCTAGTGGATTTTTTACACTATGGGTAATCATATTAAATGTTATAGTTCATATTGGCTTACGTTTTGCAAGTAATATATTAACGACAGAAAGTGTTAATGTACTTGTCAATTCTGTCGCATTGTTTGACAATATTTTGACTTATAATGTAGATAATATAAAAATTCAGAATTTGGTTACCGACCATCAGAGATTTTTGATTTTAAAATTGGAGAATACAATTCTATATTTGACCAAAACTTTAATGCTGTGCATGATTTAGAGTATTAAGTACGAATTAACATAAAAAATCAATAAACAAATTAAGCTAAAACATATTTAGTAAAACATCTTTACTAAAAATTAACTGCAATAATTAAAATTGTGTTTTATTTATCTGCGGAAACGCGCTTCAATTTTATTTTTTGCACTACGATATACGATTCTATGTGTTTAGAAGATCAAGTTTATTTTGTGTGCTACAAATTAAAGACGATAAAACGTAATGTTTGGTTCAAATAAGTTACTAAGTTCAGTTAATATAAGATGACTGAGATCTTTATGCTGATAAATTTATCTTTATGCTCCATGACATAACGAGTGATAAAGAAAGTAATAAGCTAGGATGGAAAAGTTTATAGTTCAATGTGCGGTACTGGCCATAAAGATAAATATAATCTAATTTAATATTTATTATATAAACTATTCCCACTCGGACGGGAATACTTTATATATTTGGATTTATATATTTTGGGTTGGATTTCCGTCTAAGCATCTAAATAATGGGTAAAATTATATTAGCCTCACTTTCTAATTGGCGCTTCGATTTGAAAATGTAAAAAATTGTTAACGAATAGGACACACGCGATAAGCTCATGCGATAGCTCAGTACCCTCAAGTATATAATATTACAATACAATAATGAAGTGACGTATGTAAATCTTTATTTACATACATAAGTTCTTAAGTTCAAGTTCTTTAACGTGCATAAGAAAAGTAGAAACATGGTTTAAACATATTTATAACTGTGCTATTTATTAAAGACTTTGCACTAGCAAAAATTGGATAACAACACAATAATTCGCACAGACGTCTTAAGCCTGGTGCAAGCAAGTAAATAATTAAACTATTCAATGTGTCTAATCTCTTGAATTTGGCTTTTCATTTATTTTGACTTTAGTACTTGATTCTTTACGCACAGTTACTTAATATAATACGCGTCAAAAACTGTTCTTTTTACTGCGTTAGTTTTTATCTTTTTAACTATGGTGTATTAACCGCGTACTTACTTAGTAGTTAGTCGATAGAAAATAATTAGTATGACTTACCATCGTCAACGATGCCAGCGGCCTCATCACGAGCGTTCTGTTCTAGGGACTTCAGGATCTCCTCGGGGATGGGAGGAGGGGTGGGAAGATGGGCACCACGGGGTTGGAAGCCGTTCTCGTCAGCGGTGTACTGGATGCTGTAGTCTTGGCCATCATCCCCCTTGTACGCGAAGCTGCCCTGCGATTGAACACCGTTGGTGGCGACACCAGACGCGTCAGCCTTGATGCCGTTGGAGGTCTCGAAGTCGTAAGAGAATCCTTCAGCGGTTACTTCGGAGTTGAGTTTCAGGATTTGTGCGTTCGCGTCGGTGGATTGGCCGCGACCGCCGAAACCTCCAGCGCCACCGCCGAAGCCTCCGGCTCCAGCTCCACCACCGTAGCCTCCAGCTCCAGCGCCACCGCCGTAGCCTCCCGCACCACCAGCGCCGCCTCTTCCAAAGCCTCCAGCTCCTCCAGCTCCTCCAGCTCCACCTCCGAAGCCTCCAGCTCCTCCAAAGCCACCGCCGGCTCCACCTCCGAAGCCAGATCCACCTGAACCTGCACCGTAGCCGGCGCCAGCACCTCCTCTAGGCGGGAGGTACGCGTTATCAAGACGGGCTGCTGAGCAGACACCGATAACTGCGGCTACGATAAACTGGAACAAAAGATTTTAATATTAGGATATTTTATCTTGTTTCATAATTCTAGCGGTAAATATACTTAATTATGATAACTTTGGTTGAGAACCCAAAGCGACTTTATCGGAATTGGAATATTTTAATATGGAAGCAATTTGTGGAAAATACTTTAAAAAAAGACAATATTTGTGGATGTATTTTACATAATGCAATAGCTGTAGATATATTTAGTAACTAAACTTAGCATAAACCTAAATAGCACCTAAGAGGTCATCTTATAGGTTACTGCAAAAAACGAAATGTGGTAATGATTTCAAGCAACAGAAAATAATCCTCCTTCACAATTATACAACTTACGTTGCTTATTACGTTGCGTTGTTACGTTAAATCTGCAAAAGTTCTTTCCTAGACCCATATTTTATTAAAGTTGTGTATTTTATGGTTACACAAGCCATACCGGTAATTACTTTTTAAGAATTTTAAGTTAAAATTTGCCAATATTTTGTAAATAGAATAATCCATGCATATACTGGTACTGTAAAAACGCGATGAATTGAAAACCTTTTATAAGACAAGTTAAAAATCTAACTAATTAAAAAAATATTCTTATTTCTACTAACAATATTAAAAATAGGAGGTAAGCTAGGGGTAGTAGATAAATTAGTTTTTAACTACAAAAAAAAACAATGGAACCGCGAGTATTAGCCACTGGGTTTGCTGCTTAAGTTACTAAAGTTAATCAAAACCAAGTTAGTATTTCAATCAGTCTCCCACTAGAGTTAGCCCTAGGCATAAAAATTAATATGCCTAATCTGAGCGTGACAAGTTAATTGCTTATCTGTCCAAACAGTTATCTGTTTACGATAGTCGTAAAATAATAATCCTAGAAGTGATTGATTAATCTACGAACTGAACACTTTGCAACTCGAATAAACTGTAAGATGATCTGTGCTAAGAGTGATAAATTATTTATTGATAAGTGCACTTAACATACACATTTATATATGATTGAGTCGTAAATGAGTTAGAAACTAACCTACTCATACGTATATCAACTACTAAATTAACTGACCTCTATATCAGTTGATTGAAAACATATAATCTTGAGTATTTCATCAAAGTCACCTTAAGTGCATGAGTAAGGGACTCTTTTGATGTATTATTTTGTAATACAAAACTACCGTAAAAAAATAAGTACATCGATATAAAAATGTGACATAAGTTGATAACATAAAACAAATTTATGTTACTTTTATACTCGTATTTAACTAATAATTATTAGAGAGTAATCATCGTGTCTTTGTAAAAACAACTTTATTGAAAGATTTGCGTTAACTATTTTAAAACATTGCAATCAAAACTTTTCACCAAAAAAAATAGTTTTACAGCTCCACTCTAGGAATATCTTTGTCACAAGTGCCATAATTAAACAATAACAACATAGTATACACAAACGCCCAGATCTAAACTTAACATTTAGATATCTACATGGCCGGAAATCGAACATGGGACACTGAGCGACAGACAGTATGATTATCACTATATCACGTGATCTGTTAAGGAAACCGAAAACTCTTTACCACGAAGTATGGTTATAATATAATATTTATGGATATTTTATTATCCTGAATATATTTTTGCAACTGACCTAGATTGCGAATATAAGTACGTTATATCTATTAAATAATCTAACCTAAATTTTAAAAATTAGTACTGTTTTTTAACAAATAAAGTTTTTGATTCACATGTTGCGTAACAAAAATACATTAACATATCTCTAATCTATTCCAATGTACTTAGAAAACTATATTTAGTTCGAATCATATTTTATCGTGTCAACAATTAACCCCAAACCACTTTTGACCTACATTAAAAATTAGTTCACACGAAACTTTCCTTAAGCTACTGAAGTATTTAGCACTTACCAGTTTCATCTTAGTGTAAAGGTATTAAATTATTAATATCTAGAGCTGGTGATGCGACCTGCGCTCGTAGTGAACTGTGCTTGTCTCAGATGCTCCGATGGTTATATACCTCCCATCTTGGGTAGAACGCATCACTGAAAAAGGTATCATGGTCATGCATTTCGATCTTCTGTCTCAAAGATAGCAGGGCTATCGAAAGGCTTCCATGTGACGATTCGATTTTATCGCAGCATCCTTTGATCCATAACTTTTTGCCGCCTATTTACTAAAAAGTAGCTGAGTGATATTTTGTCTTTTTATTAATAATTCAATAGTTAAGTAAGTTTATAAGCAGTGGTGACCTAGTGTTTAAGAATTGTGGTTTCGTTTCGGAGGGTCCGTATCAAACCCCAGGCGCACCTCCGATTTTTTTAATCATATGCGGATTATGCGTTCATTATTTACTAAACTAATTGTCACTTGCTTTAACAACGAAGGAAAGCATCGTGAGGAAATCTAGCTACATACATACCTGTGAGGTTTACAAAAAAATTTTAAAGGTGTATAGTCTAACCAATGCCAAGTGCATTGTGCGTGTGCAAGTGTGCCATTGTGGTCGACTATAGCCTAATCCTTCTCATCCTAAGAGGATACCCAAGCTAAGCATTGGGACAGGAATGAGTCGATGATAAATCAGTCTTCTGTGATTTTGTAATAATTAATCATTTGCACTATTGTGTTTATCTATCAGTGTATTCCATTGTGTACAGTACCCTTAGTACAAGTTTTGCTCGTTTTCAATCACTCGATCATCGAATACAAAAACTTCCGATTCCGATTATTTTGAATGGATGAGAGCGAATAGTCCGTCGAGTCGATGGCTCTCGTCGAGCATTTTTTTATTGTAACTCATACTAAGGGTACTGTTTTGAAGGGTAAGGTAAAATGTTTACGTTTTAACGATTCGTTACATGTTGTCCTCAAGTGCAAATATAGTAGTAGACAGGGAAAGTCAGTAGAGGTGGTCTTCAGTTTGTTTATTATATTTTTTTTATGTATAAGCTAAACATGATGGTAAGTAGACACTGCCGCTTATGAACATTTGCACGGCTTAACGCCGGCTTTGAACCGGCAAGTAATCAAATGGAAATCATTCTATCACATACACATATGTACTGGAAAATTCGTTATTTTTTTCTACCCAGATATAAAAAACCGGAACATTGGTATTTTCTAATAAAGGAAGCTGTTATAATTATTGGCAAAGAAATACAGTTCAGAAACATTTTCTCCTGTTATAGTCAATCGAATTTTTTTTGGCAGACAATGACGAACTATATATCAATAAAAACATTGAAAAACTGAACGTACACAACCGTACCTAAAAACAAACTTAATACTGCAGTTGAAAAACAAGGTCGCCCATTCCATTCCAACTATAAATATATCTTTGTACGCATATTTATAGATTTTTATTACGGTCGAATTTCGAATAGTGAGCGATTGGCGTAAGTATAATAAGCAAGAGCCAGTATGAATGTTGTAAGTGTAAACAAATCAAACATGTGAGTTGTGACTGACACAGTAAATGTCACTAGGTTAAGTCCGCTATTGAACTTAACAATAAAATTGTGTACACAAATTCTAATTGGGAATGGCGCTATCGAGTCCGTTTATTTTTATTTTGTTGTCCTTTCTTTCTTATTCTATTTATATTAACCCAAAAACATATAGTGGTAATAGTAAATTAATGGACAAGGGCACAAAAATCGAAATCGAAATAAAAATAAATTCTAACATACATAATTTAAATATCCTCGCGTAAGAATTACGCATGCATAGACACATTAAGAACATTTACTACGAAAATAAGTAAATATTTACCAAAGCCGTCTGAATCACTGGCGGGGTATGCGGGACACGGCTGTACCATGGTCGCCGCACGGGACAACACGTCCAGGGCGGATTCTACCTTCTCCATGTTATAACTGAAAACAGACAAAGATTAGTCGACATTGGCTCTATTCGTAAATTTATGTCGCCTTATGGAATGATTAGCTTCCGTGAACCAAGGCGAGTTAATGTGGCAAGTAAAACGAATGCTAGACTAAGCGATCTAATCAGTATCAATGAAGACAATATTATCATATCGACTATCATTGTTCTATTATGGTAACAGTTTTGTTATTTAAATATTAAATGAACGTCAAATAATAGTAGTGAGATAGATATCGCTTTGTCGTATAGTCCTATTTTCTATCTCTTAAATCAGTATTATTTTATCTTACAACAATTTTATAAACAAAAAATCAAAAATCATGGTCCGATTACTAATTGAACATTTAATCTTTGCAAATCCGCATTGGAGCACATCGACAATCGTGGAAATAGATGCGTACATAGCAAAGGGGCACACCACGCGTTACAGCCACTGTAAAATTGTGCTTACGAGTTGTCACGATTCTAAGAATTAGAATATTACACAGAAAATATTTTTTCCTTTTTAGTTACATTAGTAAATTACATTCTTAGTTGTTTTAGTTTACGCTTTTACGACGTCAAGAGGAGGAATTCAGACGAAGATTTATTACCCAATGACCGTGCCGTGCCCACATTTTGCACAAAGAGTCTTGCACCGCCAAGTGTGGCTATAAAAATATTTGGCTCAGAAATAATATGTCGGTGTAATCATAAGTCGGGAGCATGAAAATTCCGCACCGGCGGAAATTCCACGTTCCACGTAAACGGCTAGACAGTGGACAGACGTGCGCCAAGCCGCGAGATCTCGGCGTAAATAAGAACGGTCTAGGTTTGCGCAGTGTGACCAGATTTTAATTACAATTCTGCCACATCGAAAACCAAAAAGCGCGACAAAATGAAAAAAAAAATCAAAGAACAGATAAAAAAATGTACAAGCATAACGCATCTAACATTGACGACGCAAAAATCGTGTAAAAATGTATCATATTAACTATTAAGTGTTTATACTATGCAAACGAGATGAATTTAATCGCCCATTTCATTATGTTTGCATTCTGCTTAAACTCTGTAGATTTTTCAAAAATGCGACAAAGCACCCGCTAATTATCGTCACATTCTGCTAAAATAGCAGGATCCTGCTAGATCTGGTCACACTGGTCTTCGGTCAGATGATCAAACAAAGAGTTGTGAAACGTGGCGATCGGGCGCATACCGGCCCGGGAACACAGCCAATGAGTCGCCGTATCGCGGATCAAACGTTCGTTGCCAGTCCGACAAAATGTGACATTCTGATTTGATTATGCTGACATAAATACTTGCTCGCATAATGTGATTATTGCTCTGCGACGAAACTGAAACAATGTGAC
>DWNK01000856.1:0-10432 GCA_018250315.1 Hyalothyrus neleus pemphigargyra | reverse complement strand
AAGTATTCCTGTTTATAGTATCCTGTCTAAAATTTTAAAATATTTTTTATGTGTTAGCCACAGGAAGGGGCAGGCGAGATACCTGATGGTAAGCAGTCACCACCACCTATGAACATTTGCAACATCAGAAGAGTCGCCAATGCTCGCCGGCTTTGAAGGGAAAAGGGACGGGATGGGATATGAAGGATGGGAAGGGTGGGAAGCGGGATTCTGGCTCTCAGGCGCACTACCGGAACACGACAAGTCGCTATTGACGGTAGACTCCGGCCTGGGAGTGGTCGCTAGCCAGTCACCTCGCACGCACTTGGACCTTACCACCAGCATTAAATGTACTTTAAATATTATGTTCTTTATTCAATGCAGGTGATAAGCCACCCACAAATTGCGCACATTGTCGACCTGGAGTGCCCTGCGATCCATTTTCTGGGGCATGCATGGAAAGTGAGTATTGCACAAAATATTTTATATGCTAGTTAATACTTTATATCTAATATTAAACTTTAACTTTGCTAATTTATTAAACTAAGTACTGTGTTTATCTAACGACAACATGAAATTACGATAAACAATGGTATTTGTTAAACTGTTCTTTGTATTTATAACATACTCCTACATTTGAAGTTCTGCAGACCCCTACTATATTGCTAGAAGTCTGCGTCTTATTTTTATGTGAATAGCAAAACTAACTCCAAATAAACTGGTTGTTGCTATAATTTTCAGCGTACCGATTTGTCCGATAAAACGCCACAAAGTACTGGTTATTATTAATTCGGCAGACCCGACAGACATGTGAATTCAAATATTTTATCGGTGTAGACTTTTTTCAGGGAATTTGATCATCACTTCCTGTTTTTCTACAGTAGTTCGGTTCAGGTTCTTTTCATAAGTGTTTTTGGACTTAATCACTACATTATGACTATTTAAAAGGTCAAAAACATTACATATTAAATTATATTGCTTTTAAAAAAACTCTTGCATGCATCTATTCTTTATAACCATTTTTTTACTTCCTCTAAGAGATTACATACTTGATCTCTCACCTCATATCTGTTTATTTTTTGTTATTTTAACATTCTTGACAATAGAGTGTGTCAGGATATTCAAATATCTGCATGTCTTTAGATATACATGTTATAGTAATTTCATATTTTTTGTCATTAAAAGATTTTAATGTTATGATTTATTAACCATTCTATTATTACATTCCTATTAACAGATGAAGAAACTAAAAGTTTTTCACTAACCGAAACATACTCCAATACTATTACGACTGAATATACAGAAATTGAAAAAAACAGTGACCTTGACAATTTTGTATCGACTACAACTCTTTCTAGTGTTAGGGAAACAGGGTACACAAGCGAGGACGATACGACCAATAATTTAGGTACTACAGAGTCAATTGAATTAGATAATACAAATACAGATTCTATCGCTAACTCCAATGCTCTGTTTACTACCGATACATCTATTGGTAATGACAACAAAACTGATCAAAGTATCACTACATATCCATTCCAAAGTTCAACGACTTTATCCGGGGAAACGAATACTTTTGAATCAGTTACAAGCGGCACTATAGTTAAAAGTAATGACACAGGAGTGACTAAAATAAATTCATTAGACATTAATGACAAAAATGTCTCAACGCTAGACTTTTATGAACTTGTACCGAGCAGTAGCACTATACATTCTGAAAGTACTATTAAACCCATGCCAAAACGTACAGAAACAAGTGGTTCGCAGAAACAGGTTAACGATAATAAAAGTGTTAAGACTGCTGAAAATCAAAGAAAATTACATAATAATTACACAAATATACATGGTATAAAGGATTCAGTAAACGAAAAAAAATATAACTTGCATCAAAATACGACTGCGCTTAATAGTCAAAATATGATTACTACTGAAAGACTCTTTTATCCAGATTTGACAATTAGTAATCACCGTGAAAATCCGGAAGATACTAAAGTATCAGAAGTTACTAAACTGCCTTTTGAAAGAAGGACTTACGCAGAAGTACCGACGCATAATATAATGTCAACCGAAAGAATAATTGAGGACTTATCGACTAAGCAGTCCGAAAAAAAATCAACAATTGCTGATGATGCTAAAATGACAAAGGATACAAAAACAACAGGTACAGTGGATAATTTTTCCAGATATTTAACTGCGCAAACTGAGTCAATTACATACAAGACTGATAAAGTTGTTGTTACAGACAAATCAGATCATAAAACGACACCAAAGCTAACTACAAGTAGCATTTATGATAACACAGATATTTATACTACTTTACACAATACAGATGTAGTAAAAGCCGCTGAAAATACAGACTACATAACGGACTCACATACAACTAATAAATATTGGACGATTGTTACTACTGAAAAGATTGAAGTAAATCCAGATGGTACTACATATAATACAGAAGTTACACCCATTGATACTACGTTCCGTGACAGTTCCATGTCCAAGGAATTGTTAAACACTGAGCATACAACGTATATGGATGGAGAGGATATCACAAAGGGGTGGACTTACACTGATGCTTATACAGAAAAGTCACCATACTACACTACCACACTATTACCTGAAAGCTCTACGTTATCGACACGTGAACTAAAATTAACTACCAATTCTATGATTCAAAATGACTTTAAAAATACTGAAAAAGGTGTTATTTTTGATAACAAAAGTACAGAAAAAGACATGTACGCACAGAGATCAGACTATATAACAACTTCCGATACAACTGATTATTATCCAAATATTGAAACTACTGAAATTAATGTAAAAGCCAATGTAAATTATTCGACCAAATCAGATATATTTACGACTAGTGACCCTGAAATAAAATACTCAGGGGATATTAGTATAACTGAGGCAAGCACGAGATTTTCTGCAAGCAATCCTATTTCAGCTACAGATGTTTCAGATAAAATTACGGAAGGGATAGATTTAAAAACAACATTAAAAACTAATGGGAATAATTCTAGTACTACTATTATTGAAAATGACTTAAAAAGCAATTTTAATACAGAAAAGCCAGAATATATAGATATAATAGATTTATCTACAAAATCAACTGACTCTAAGACTCAAGATGATATAGAAGATATATCATATTCCACAGAGTTAACTAACACTTTGAAAGACTTTTTAAATACAGGGACGCAGGCAATTTTAGACGAGAAAAACATTGTAAATGAACTTGTAACTGAAACGACAGACTATAGAACAAAAACAAAAGCAACTGATATTGATGCAACTTTTGGAGTTACTGAAACGAACTTAAAAAGTGATGTGGCAAACGATATTACAACACGTCGGCTAGATGATATATGGGACCCGGAAGTAACTACACTAGCTTTGAAAGGTAATGAACATACCAATACAGATGCAGTGTCTACTTTATCTAATAGCGTAACTGAGAATGAACTATCAAACACTATGACAACCCATTCGACAAAATATACAAGTTTGCCAGATATAACGGATTATAATAAAATTCCTGTTGAAGATAATGTAAACAAAATCAGCAATACTGATACATCAATATTGGAAGAAACAACAACTTCGTCCTCAGATATCATTAATATTGATACAGAGGTTCCGTCATATAAAATGAATTTAACGAAATTTGATACGATTGCAGATGTGTTAAGTACCTCAAAGAACTTTAACTATGATTATGAAGAAAATACAGAAAAAATCGAAACACTTACACAAGCAATAAATACTGTGTACTCAACTACAGTAGAAATTCCAGGAAATTATCCTAGCCAGACAACAACTAAAGTAAACTTTAATACAGATGTGATGAATAATAGCCAGGCCAATAAAAACACGCAATATACAACTATATCAGATACAGAAACATCTTACCAAAGTAATACACGTACTGATACAATTGCCTTAACATATGATACAAAGTCAACTGATAGGATGTTTGATTCAAACAATGATATAAAAGATATGACAAAAAACATTGAAATAACAAGTACAGAATATTCAATAACATCGAAAATAATAAATAATTATATAAATCCCATTATCAATTATGATGATATGACTACATATACGACAAATAACCTTATACAGCCAGAATCTATTTCAACTACAAGTATGATTGAAAGTAGTACTGATACAGAAATTTCATCTCATGATAAAAAGACAAATGAAAATGCGCTGTTAAAAGAAATGTATACTAAACAATATCAAAATCAAGATGAAGAAGATCTAGCAAAAGGCAGTGTTACAAAATCAGATTATCCAATACCAATTGATTTAACAACGGAACGTGAAAACACTGACTCTACCGTGCCAGAGTACACAAAGTTTACTACAATTATATCCAAGAATACTCAGTTTCTTCAAGCAAAAAGTGACAATTATGACATGCAATCGCTATCCGAAAATGAAGATAATTTACCAAATACAATAACAACAGAGATTACTTCAAATAATGAAATAATTAGTGAAGTTAATACTCAAACACCAGAATACACAACTTCATCTTCTACGACATATGCGGATAATAAGTATATGGATATGAAAACAACAATTTACGAGAAAAAATCAAGCAATCACACTTTGATCACAACTCTCTCAGATAATCAAACAGAAGGAATCACTAAGGACAATATTCTTGACACCGTAGTAACTGAACCTAGTTCAATTAAAGTCACGAATTTAGAATCAATTGGTGTGAATACAAAAGATGTTACTGGAAATTTTATGAGTACAGAAAATATAAAACATAAAATTACCGAATATGACAAATCTATATTTTCGACAACAGAAACCGGCGGTACGACTCTAGATACAAAAGAAACAATAACGATTGGTAATACTTACACAGATCATTCACTTTCTGAAGTAATGTATATTACACCAGTACTTAAAGACGCTAATAGACTTGATTTACCTTCAAAAACATTTGTCATATCTGAACACGGACATCAAACTCAAGATATAACCGATCAATTAAATAAATTTGATTCAACACCTGATGTTTCTCTTACTGAAACAACTACAGCATATTCCAATAGTGCAACAAAAATTACAACCTCGGAACCGCTAAGTACTACTTTAGCAGCAGAAAATTTGCAACTCATGATAGCCAGACAACCAGACATCATGACATCAACTAAATCTTCTTTAAATACAGAAATGGATAGCGCAGTAACTAAGAGTCTTTTATATAAGTCTACAAAATCAAAAGCTGAAAAAGATGTCGTTAAAACTAAAGATTCCGAATACATTACAGTTCAGTCTTTTACTTCAGACCATCAAGAAGATAGGGGTGACCATATAACATTACAACAAAACATTAATAATGGAGTTCAAAGTACAGTACCTATTACTACATCAATGTTTAACGCCGATACTACAACTTATGTTAATATTGATTTTGCAAATACAGAAAGTTCCAGTTTACCTAACACATTCAAAGACAATGAACTATTAAAAATACATCAAAATATAAATACTCCAGCAAGTACCGTTCCTGACGTTGAGTCAAATATTCCGCAAGATTCAAAAACATTTTCATTATTCACTAATAAGATGGAGAATACTAATTTAGGAAAAAAAATTACAACGATTTCATCTGATAATATAAGCACTTTCCCTGATTTTTCGAAGATTTCTACTAATTATTTTAATACATTGTACCCTTCAACTCTTTATGAAATAACCACTGTTAATATCGGTAACACAAATAATGACAAACCAAATCATACTTCCTCCCGACCTAAAGAACTTCAGGTTCAAACAACTTTAAATTCAATCCGAATTAATAAAAACGATTCATTCGATGATAAAGACAAACTAACAACTATGGAAAATACATACACGGTTACGGAAATCGATAGTACAAGTTTAGACGAAACAACAACGAAAAACAATAATATTAAAAGTTTTGCAACTTTAACTTATTCTTCAACAAATACAATGTCTATGTCAACGATAACCGGTAGAACTGAATCAGATTCTACAAAATCCCAAATTGATGAGACGACATCTTCGTTAAAATTAATAACTAAACAAATTAAAACAGCAACAGAAATACCATCAACTGCAGATATTGATGTAATTAACTCTATTGGTCAAATATCGACTACAGTACAAAATAAAAATGGAGACCTTAATACTGTCTTATCAACTACGCCTAATCAGCAATTTAGTGATCATAGTGGCATAACTGAGCCTACAGTTACCGACATGATTACATTGGAAAACGATATACTGTCAAACAAGTCAATTAAATCAACTACGGATGATATTGAAACTGTATCGACTCATAATACTTACGAAAATACTAAAAGTGTAATTATCAATGAAATGACTGAGATAGTTTCTAAAACTGATGATGTTTCAACGCCCCTCGCTGTTACTAAAATAGAATCAACTACGGAAAATATTATAACCGTATCCACTCATGACACTACTGGAAATACTGAAAGCGTTGTAACTAATGAAGTTACAGAAATATTTTCAAAAACTGATCAAATAAAACATAACGAATACGTAACGCCTACGGCAGCTACAAAAATAGAGTCAACAACGGAAAATATTGTAACCGTGTCGACTCAGGACGCTTTTGAAAATACTGAAAGTGTTGTAACTAATGAATTTACTGAAAAGATTTCAAGAACTGATCAAACAAAACATAACGAATACGTAACGCCTACGGTGGCTACAAAAATAGAATCAACTACGGAAAATATTGAAACCGTGTCGACTCAGGACTCTTTTGAAAATACTGAAAGTGTGGTAACTAATGAAATTACTGAAAAAATGTCAAGAACTGATCAAACAAAACATAACGAATACGTAACGCCTACGGCGGCTACAAAAATAGAATCAACTACGGAAAATACTGTAACCGTGTCGACTCATGACACTTTTGAAAATACTGAAAGTGTTGTAACTAATGAAGTTACTGAAATATTTTCAAGAACTGATCAAACAAATCATAACGAAGACGTAATAGCTACGACGGCTACTAAAATAGAATCAACTACGGAAAATATTGTAAGCGTATCGACTCATGACACTTTTGAAAATACTGAAAGTGTTATAAATAATGAAGTTACGAAAATATTATCAACAACTGATCAAACCAAACATAACGAAGAGTTAACACCTACCACATTTACTAAAATAGAATCAACTACGGAAAATTTTGTAACCTTGTCGACGCATGACCTTTTTGAAAATACTGGAAGTGTGGTAACTAATGAAATAACTGAAACATTTTCAAAAACTGATCGAACAACGCACAATGAAGAGTTAACACCAACCATTGATACTAAAATAGAATCTGTAAATGATAATTTATTAACCGCAACTAATTCCATAGATACTACTGAAAAAATGTCAACTGTAATTTTATCGAAGGAGGAAAATGTTTTATCTAATACAGATAAAAATGTCTTAGGTAAAGAACAAAGAGCGCGGTATCCATCAACCGTATCATCTATTTTAAGCACATCGATGGAAAGTTTATCATCTAGACAAAAAGATGTAGATATTTCTGCATGGACTGACTCCACACCATACGACATGACTGTAACTACGACTGAGACTATAAACTTAAGTACTGACCTAAATGCCGAATGTGAAACTGACAATCACTGCCATATTGACTATACCTGCGTTTATGGAGTATGTGAAAATCCATGTGAGGGGATAAGAAATCCATGTACAAAGAATGCTACCTGTAAAGTTGTCAACCATGCTGCTGTTTGTGTGTGCGATGGTGCTGCTGGAAACGTCTGTGTAAGAGGTATGCTCATAAGAGTTATAATACCTATATTTTTTGCACAGCATATAAATGGCATAGCCAATACTTTCAATTTATAACAGTATAAAAATACTTTGTTGGTTGTTTTATCGGACAAATGTGTACAAAATAATAAAAAATCCTTAATTATTAATTAATTGTAAATACACTAATTCTAAATATTGTAACATACTATGTGTAACATACTAATTTTAAATATAACATGTAACATACTAGAATCACCTGGAACACCTAAGGCACCAGAACCCTGTCATTCTGATCGGGACTGTATAGAGACTGAAGCCTGCTTTATGGGATTGTGTCAAAATCCTTGCGAGTTTGACAATGTATGTGGTATTGGAGCCAATTGTCATCCAATAAAGCAAAGACCGATGTGTTCATGTCCCGCTGGTCACGACGGAGACCCCGCAGTCAAATGCTCACCTAAAATAAGTAAGCTGTATTTTCAGTAAATAGTATTAATGTTGCCTTATGTCTTCAGTGAACAAAACGATCGTAAAACTTCGTTATCAGTAAATGATTGAAGTTATTAATTTATTTTCATATGCACTTGTAACATAATAAACACTCTAATATAGTTAAATGCATTACATAAATTCAGAGGGATAAGAACTAAACAAATGTAATTATTATAAATAGTATTAATGTACATACTTACACCGTGTATATTAAGTTCGATTAATATTAACACATGTAACATATTACTGTATAATAAAATTACTTTACATTTTGCTCAGTTGGTTGCACTCGGAATGAAGATTGTCACTTGACCGAAGCTTGTATAAATAATGCATGCCAACATCCATGTGCAATAAACAACCCATGTGCACCTAATGCGGTCTGTATAAACACGAATCATGGTTCAGATTGTAGCTGTGTCGAAGGATTTCAAGGGAATGGCTATGTCGGCTGTGTACCGGGTAAGTAAATTTCTTGATTCTGTAAATGTAAATATAAAAACTTCGAACCACTTTCTTAAATTGTATATTTTTTAGTTATCAATACACAGTCTGTTTGTCAATATAATGAAGACTGTCCACCGGAATTATTATGTGACCGGCTAAACCGAGTATGCATGAATCCCTGCGCTGTCGACAAATGCGGAGATAATGCAGAATGCATTCCAGCGAATCACGGGATACAATGCAAATGTTACGCTGGCTTTACAGGAAATCCGTTCTTAGAATGTTATCAAGGTAATTACGCACATCAAGTCAGTTAATGCTACTTTTTTAACACGTGATTGCTTAACATAATATGTTAACGATATATTTGCAAATTTGTTTCAGTACAAGGATGTCGGTCTGACAATGAATGCCTGAATTCTGAAGCATGTATAAATGGCAAATGTGATTCTCCTTGTAGATGTGGTATTAACGCGATCTGTGATGTTTTAAATCATCGGGCATCTTGCAAATGTTTATCTGGCTATACTGGTAACCCAACGTTAGGTTGTGAACCACCATCAAATCCATGCGTACCAAATCCTTGTGGTATCAATGCACTATGCGAAAGTGATAACGGCAATCCGATTTGCTACTGTCCTAAAGGATTAACTGGCAATCCATTTAAGAATTGTAGTAAGTATATTTTTAAGAAAGAGACGATGGAACTTTTGAAAGTATTAAGGTTTATTTAATTATTACACTAACTATACTTTATTTTTTTTCAGTACCGGAGGGTAATGAATGCGAGCCAAATCCATGCGGACCTTACACTGGTTGCCGTATAATAGATAACAAACCAGCCTGCTTTTGTTTACCCAATTACGAAGGAAATCCACCTCGACAACCTTGCAGACTACCAAACAACCCATGCAACCCATCACCTTGTGGACCTAACACTCAATGTACTATATTATCTAATGGTTTCGCAAAATGTACATGTTTACAAGGTTATGTAGAAAGCCCCAACACAGTTAGAGGCTGTATTGAAGCAAGAAATCCCTGCGAACCGAACACTTGTGGAATTGGCGCGCGGTGCGATCCGAATAGATCACCTGCCTGCTATTGTCCCGAAAACACTATTGGAAACCCATACAAATCTTGCAATCATCAAGCTTATCTACCTCCAAATGTGCTCTGTCAACCAGGTCCATGTGGACCGAACGCGGATTCTTACGTAGGAAGTAACAGAGAAATGTGTTTCTGCAAGACTGGTTTTGTTGGAGATCCTTACACGGGATGTCAAGTACAAAGAAGTCCATGTAGTCCAAATCCATGTGGGCCGCAAGCAATCTGCAATGCAAACTTTGAGGGCCGAGCATTATGTACATGCGCTGAAGGTAGTACTGGTGATCCTTACAGTCTGGATGGATGCCACTCTCATGAATGCGAAATAGATGACGAATGTACTATAAATAAAGCGTGTATAGGCTACGCATGCCGAGATCCTTGCCCGGAAGTTTGCGGCTTAAATGCTAAATGTCTCGTAGAATCCCATCATCCCGTTTGTATTTGTGAAGATGGACTCGTTGGAAATCCGTTAATATGTTGCCTACCACCGGAAGACCAAAAATCAATTAAACCTTGTAATAAAATTCAATGTGGAAGAAATGCAATTTGCCAAGATATAGGGGATAAAGCTGTATGCACTTGTCTGCCTGACTTTTTCGGAGAT
>DWNK01000855.1:0-10434 GCA_018250315.1 Hyalothyrus neleus pemphigargyra | reverse complement strand
AGGTATGATGTGTAATAGAGGCAGATACAACACATAGGATCAATTAAAATGGTTTGAAAGATAAACCTAGCCTATCTACCTAGTACCTAAATCTACTAAGTAGAAAGAAAAATAACAATATTGTATTTACTATCTATATATAATCCTACAATACATTCAAGCTTAGCATAAACCCTAGGTAACCTATACCTAACCTACCTTACTATTTAGGTACTTAATGGAAATCTTAAAAGCTAAATTTTATCTCAAGTGTAGGCTACCTATACCTAGATTTTAAAAGTAGACAACCTCACTCAAAAAAAATATCAATAGAATAGGAAGAAAAAGAATTCGTAGCTCGGCTCTTACTCATAATAATATTTTTTACACTGTAGGTAGGAACATATTATATCTAGATACGTAAGTGTGTATGAACCTATGTTTACGCGTAAAACGCCTGTAGATTTTACAACTCGTTAAGTAACCAAAATAAGCCGTATAAATATCAAATTTATTTTTCGTAAACAAATTCATTGCCGTCCGCATCTTATCTTACAACACTGGGCGGTAGACGTAACAAATTTACAAATTTACATATCATAAACAACTAATATCACGCCGAACCTTAACCCGTTCTATTTACAGAACAGATAGGTACAAGTGCCCCCTGTTTATACTCTACAATCTACATTTTAAAATCACATTAGATACTTCATTCTATCTTTTGTAATATTAGCATGTTATCTATGGAACACGGCAAACAGATACTTATTTAAATCTTAGAATATTTGGAAATTAAATTCAACTTTGGTACATTTTACGCCTTGAAGTTGGCATTTTCCGGTTTAAATAGAATTATCGCCGTAGGGTCATTGAACAGCAAGTGACGCGGCGCGCTAACGGAGGCTAGCAATTTCCTTTATGATGATTTATGGTCTGTCACATTGCAAAAATCTTGTCGCGCAACCTACTCTACTTCACTACTAGCGTACAACTCTACCTAAATCCACTCGTCTATTAAATAGGTCGACCTTCGACTTCAGGCGCGCTAAAAATTCCTGTTCAACTAAGTAGGGTGTAAGGTGTAGGTAGTGCGAGTGCGGTATGGTCACGGCCTCACGGGTCGCAATCATTGCAATTCAATTTGCGCCGAGGTACGCGGCGAGCGGGTGCGCCGCACCGGCCAACGCTTTGTTTACATTACAGCGAGCGTGTCTCACCGCTCCGCCGCGGTTCGATTAAGGACGAATCAATAAGGCAGTCGATAGCGAGCGAGTTTAATAGAGTGAGCCGAGTGGAGCGCCCTCATTACCCCCGCAATTAGCGCACGGCGCGCTCCCGTCGACGACGCACCCCGCGCGAAAAACGAATAAAAAGAGCTGCCCTCAAAATGGCCGCCGCCTCCCCCCGACCGCCCGCCGACCCCCGCGCCGCTTCGTGATTGCATCCCCGCAGCTCTTATAAATATGGCCGTATTCCTCCCGCCTTTACTGATTGCCCGTATACCCCCCGGCCTCCCCCCGCGACCGCGCCGCCGGCGTCTGAATAGATAAACGAGTCCACGTGGACTGCCGCGCTTATAAAAATCGCCTCGACCAATGCCATCGCCCGAGAGCGACATTCGCACCAGTCGACGCGCATAGCCGCGTGTAACTCCGCCCTTAATAAGCGATCTTGGCGTTTCCACCAATGAGAGGGCCGCGTTCGACGGATTCCGCTCGCCGACGACGAAGCGGTCCACGTGGACTCGCACACACGGACGCGAGTATAATGCCTCGAGTGGAAATAGCTATGACGGCGAAATGTGCGACAGCGAAAAAATAAAATGCGGTCGGTCGGTGCGGCGGCGGATCGAGCGAGCGAGTGGGTGTAAACAGGGGATATTTTGGTGCGGCTCGTTCATTATTATTGAATGCGCGGCGCTAATGGCACGGCGCGGGTCGCGGGTCGCGCTTCCTGCTCCGCGAGCACGCCACGACCGCTGACGACTGACACGTCCGTCGGGCCGTCGGGCCGTCAACCAAGACACCGACCGGCGACCGCTTGCACCCGCATAATACATGCATAATGAGCACCTAAGCCCTAGGTACCTACTATTCACTATTGCAAAAATAATTTCACGCCTAAAAACGAAACGTATACTTAGAAAAATAAAATTGTCAGTATGATAATTTTAATTAACCACAAATCGACAATGTAAACGCGGGTCGAGTTTTAAAAACAGTCAGGTAAAAAACCTGTCTGAAAAGGAAATAGAAGCTTGCAGAGAGGAACGCGACGGTGATAGCCATCTACGTGGGCGTATTGTGTCGACCGGCGTCGATAAAGCAAGTATGCTTGTCCGGTAGCCGCAATCGCTGCGACTCGGGCACTTGTCTAAAAAATTAATGATACCTACCTACTCGTCTCAGAACAAAATTCGAAGAAGGCTAGCATACAGAGCAGAGAGTAGGTACCTTTAGGTAAATTCGACTTAGGCACCTACACGTCAGATGGCATTATATTTAATTGGCATGTTTAGACATTTGAAACTTCTTAGAAAGGGGAAAGAGTCAAGTAGGTACCTACAAATCCTTATAGCACCTAGGTACTTACTAGGGATTAGAATTGCTAACTTGATTATAGGTACCTATCTAGATATGTCAAACTGTTCCTAGTAAAATAAATCTAAAATTTTATATTTTCTCGCGCTAAATGCTATGATTCTATCAAATGTAGGTAAGTAGGCTATATCTATATCTTCATATTTATGATAAACATGTCCTTGTACCTAATACAATAACCTATTTTTTTCCACTGAAATGAAATTCGTCTCAAATCTAATAATTTTCATCTTAGGAATATTGAAAATATTTGGCTCTAAAATAGTGGCAGGTAGTCATACGTAGATGTACTAGCTAGCTATTACTAAATAGGAAAGAACGAGTGCCTAGGTAGGTCTTTGTAAAAATTGTAAAGCGACAAAATTAATCTTAGCCAAGTTCAGGTCCTTTTACCGCCAGCGTAATTTATTTTTAATTTCTCTTTCAAACCTAAATGAGTCCAGGAAGTTTTTATGTCAGGCGTTTACAATGAAACTGGAGTGAATATAAAACACCCACACAAAAGGGAACCTACCTACGACTATTTAAGTTAAATGGGATCTTCAGGTGCCCAAATAATGAAAGGACCACTAAACATGTCTAAATAGTTGCTAAGATTTAAGGTGGTAGGCCTCTGTGGAGTGTGGAGGGTTCGACAAGGTATAACCTAGAGCCTAGATTACTTGATTGGTAGATAAGTAGGTAGATACCTACATAACATAAAAAAGTAATGTTAGGTAACCTACCTCCTCCTGCTCCTAACCCTCAGAGACGATCAAAGCACCAGTGATCAATCTCAAATCGTACTTAATTACTTAAAAAGCATGGGATATTTACTTACTGTTCATTAGCTACTACCCCACTCATAGGTGGGTAGGTATGCCAGTCTACTACTTCTACCAACTACTACTAGGGACTTAGTACTAAAACTACCTACTTCATAACAGCAAATACTTCCATAGATAGATATACGAATATTTTAATGAGTAGACATCTAGTAACTTATTATAATCATAAATCCGATAGCTTTCAAAGTCTGAAGTCAATTGAGCATTAAGTAGGTACACGTTAGCATGACTAAAGCTGAACAATCGGTTACCGAGTCAAATACTTGGACATTAATATTAAGTAAATAGGTGCTCAAAGTATGCGCAGTGACGCATGCGCTACCCAAACAATGTTCCGCGCTCATTAAAATGGCATTCCTTCACGAACACAATAACATGCTCCCCCCCTAATTTTGAGCGGTTCTCTCTTTGCCTAATGCCGGAAATACTATCTAGTCTGTACGTTCTAATCGACAATATTGACATCTACCTAGTACCTATGTAGATATTACCTAAGACCGGACCGTAACATCGTAAGCTCTAGATATTTTTTTCATGCATTGGGATATTATTTTTTTATATGACCCGCAATCCGTAGGCCGCAATCTTTATGTTACCTACATGGAGATCGCGGCTATAGGATGTTTATTTATTATTTTTTATTTTTATTAATGGTTAGGTAGTGATTTTTAGGTAACATTTTTCATTTTGTTATTGGCACGCTTATTACGCTCTATCTTTACGATTCTACAAATGCAAATATCTATCGAAAATAAATATTCAACAATACAATTTTACTTGGGATGATCGAGCGTTTTAACATTTTTGTCTGACTAACTTTTATAAGAGTGGAAGATATTACCTACAATAGGAAATACTGTCGTTTGCGCTCTGTTCGAGAACGTAAGAGTTGCTGAATACGTCTTGAAGCAGGGAAAACCTATCCACATTCAAGTGTTTTATTTGTTAAGAACAGAATAGAAGGCAAAATATTGATATTTGATTTGTAAGTAAAGAAATTCTAGAGGATCATAATATTAGAACTTAGCCTACATAAAGCCTAACTAAATTAGAAAGCAATTCTAGGTTCCTAAATCATTAGAATATATTATCGATTGTTTACAAAACCATAAACAATCAATTTAAGTGGCAACAAGTTATTAAACGCTCTACAAATTTACAAAATATCTCCCTATTGGGGACATTTCATGAAATTAAGACGCAAACAATCTAGATAATCTACCAAGTGTATTGAATCAACGTCCGCATGTGATCTTTAATTACCTAATTGTTTACTAAATACATAACAGTACCTACTTACCTACACCCTTAGATTATAGTACACCATAATTATCTAGATGTGTTTTGTGATTTTAAGCTACTTATTTTATTTTTGTCAGTTTAGATTCCTATTTAAATAATAACTGCTTTTAGAAATGCTTGTTTTCCACAATAAACAATTTGGAGTTCCCAAGTTTAATGAAAAATGGTAGTAAAATAAACATTCTTTGTAAACATTTTTTATTTAAAAGGAATGTTGTGTTCGACAGGAGTTTTATGTGTGGCGTGCAGTTGGTTTTACGGCGCTAATAAAATAAGCCATTGAGCGGTAAAATAATTAATTATTTGGCCTGTTATTCAACGTGGCCTGCGAAGATTCAACTGAAAATGTTTACAGACACATCTAACATTAAAACCGAGGAGTTTATTAAGATGAAATAAAGCTTAATTTTACGTTTTAGAACTCCATTTCAAGAATCTTTGGTTAAGTCAATATTAAAAACACATTAAATCGTATTGCACGTACCAAGCTGTTTGAAATTTAAAATGCATTGTATTTTAATTCTAAAATCTATAATCGTGAGTGGTAAATAGATAATGGGTAACAGAGGTTATAACAGTGTAATTGCTGAGAACAATAACAACAGGAGGTACCTACTTATTCTTAGCTAAGTAGGTTCACAAATGGGTGTCTATCGCCCACGTCTATTAGCTCATAATCAATCATTGTTCTCAACTCTTGTTATAGTAAGATTCACATGTTACAGACTAACTATGTTCTATGCCTAAACTTACTTTATGCTACCCACACGTGAGACTCGTCTTCGTCGAGTTAACATCCGGGAGAGGATTAGCCAAGCTCTTTCAAACTTACAAAACTTTCTTACAACATGGATTACTGTGCTTAGTATGGCAGAAATTGTTGGAATATCTATACAAATGCGTGTAAGTAGATATTCTAACGGTATTACTTAGTAATATTTTGTTAAAATAAATTTACATACCTAAATCTATTTTTAAGAAAAAAGATAAGGCGGAGGAATAAGTTAAGTTTTATTAAATGATATTATATACCTTCTTACGTTCATGTACCTAGCTACCTACATGTCAGATACTCTTATTTGTGTTTTAGTTAATTAGGTATCATTTTTACGATTACATAGTCAACAAGGAACCCTTATTTTTAAGATTAAATTGTGAGAAAATAAAATAAAAACACTAAATTATTTAGCTTTATCTATCTAAACAAAGTTACAATAAATACCTACCTACCTGTAGCTATGAAATTGGTAGGATTTAGTATTAAACATTAATAAATTCTGGGCAAAAGAGACCTAAAGGTAAAGAATGGCGTCGAGGCGATCCTTCTGGGAAACGATCGCCTTGGGATGGTCTGTTTTTGCGACACAATGGCGGGTTATACAACTAATTGTTCGCGCCGGTTAATTATGCACCTCGTTTTGTTTGTCGAGTTTGTTTGGGGCTCGCGGCAGCCGGCGTAGGGCTGCTACTTATACGTATCATTATCGTATTGATGTCATAATAAATGTAGGTATTGATTTTATAACGATTTACATTGACAATTATGATAGCTTACATAATTTTTTTTTTTTTTGTTTGTCAGTTCATATTTGCAAGCAAATTCATTTAGATTAAGCTCATATTTTTGGTAGGAAGGTATGTATAAGAGGAAGTATGTACCTACCTACCAATGCCTCTCGTGTATTTTTGTAGAATATCTATCGGTAGATTATCCCTAATATTTAGATATATTCTTCATATAGGTAGATAATTTGATCACGTAGGTACTGATTGAGATTGAAATATTCCTAAATATTTATAACCTCTATACGTATCTATACATTGATCACATAAGTGAAAGATGGTAATCAACAATAGGTACCTAGGTAGGTACAGACCTATTGTGCGTTTAGTTCGTTAAAATTCATATTTCACTGGCCACAAGACCGGTTCTATTTAGGTATTATGATTTCTTATATCTATATCAACAGAATCTATCAACATAAAAGATATAAAATTAATTCAATATCTCCCTATGTCGAAGGAATGCAAACCCCTAGTTAGGCTTGGAGTTGTGAGAGGGAGGGGTAAACAGATAACGCGCGGTCACCGACGTTTGTTTTACTGACCGCTGACTTGCCAATTAATCGCTCGTTGTTTATACTATCGTAATGAAGTAATACTGTTGTTTAACGCCGTAATGAATGGCTGCTTTATATAGGACGTATGTGTTGGATAGGACGGTTATATCACCTATTGGTCTACTAAAAATTAGTTTCAATAAATAGGCCGCTGTCAGCTTACAAATGAACAAGTAAATACCAAATTTATTTCTTAAATCGCATATTCACGTGGAACCCTAAAAATTAATAATATCTGCTTACTTACCTATCAGAAATGACAAGAGTTTGATTGGATTTATTTATTTCGCAAAACATTGTTAACGTATCTATTGTGTGACAATTTTGTTTACCACTCCATAACGTAATAAAGAATATTAAAATAGACATAGGCGATAAATAGTGAGAAGGGTGCGACGGAGCGATGTCGCAGCGATATCGCTTGATTGTTATTTATACGTTATCGCGACGATCGCCCGCTAGACCGCGCTCGCCGAGGGAGTCATTTAGCCGAGGAAAACATTGTGAACTTTATGTAAACCTCCTTGTTGCAATTTATTTTACTACTTTACTACCGCAGGTTAATATCGAAATTTAAACGGAGTTATTGATATACCGGTATATATTGTAAGTACCTATTTTATTACCCCCACACAAAAATGGACCCATAAAAGGAGTATTTACAGGGAGGACATAAATTTTAGCGCATCCATTGTGAAGAAGCCGCGTCCCACACTCCGCGCGACATATTGTGGGTTTCGTCGAGCGAAACGGCTGCGATTCAAAATAAAATAAAAAACAGGCCAAATACGAGACGGACTCGAACACGGAGGATTCCGTTCCACCGAACAATACCTAGATATCCTACCTACATAATATTGTTTGAAGGCACTACATGACAACATCCATTTATATTGTAATAGTTTATGAATAGTAGGTATATCCACAATACTGTTATAGGTACACCTGTTACCATGTTGAATTTATAAACCCTATCATTAATTAAGGAATAAGTGTTATATTTTATAATAAACAATTGCGACAACTGACAATGTCACAAGTCAAATCATATGTCAAACGCATTTATTATTATTAATATATCCTATTACAGAGACGGTGGAGTATTTTAAACAGGGTTCCGTTGGCACCCTTTAGTTACGGAGCCCTAATAAAAATTAAAGCGGACGAAAAAAGGATGAAAAAAACGATACGAGTGAGCGTTCGTCGACGAGGTTTTTTGTCGCGGCTCGTTACTTCCCGCGCTTGTAAATGCTACGTAAATTACGAGATCGTACTGTCCGCCCGTTAGTCCGTAACTACTGAAATGTGAGAGGCGCATGCGAACCGACACCGACACCAACTGCGACTGCGACTTGCCAAATATGTTGATGTCGACATGTCGCGCGTCACGCGATTACGAATGTAATCTATATGGATAGTAACGGTTAAATATTGTACCTACCTATTCTGTTTTATTTATTTTGCTTCGCGTCAGTTAATACGATAGTCAAGGTTTATAGAGGTTGACTCGTTCTTAATTAAAGTTAATTATCAGTATTACACAAAGCCCTGATAGCCTAATGTTTGAGCATTGCAAACTCGCTCTGGGTTGTCCGAGCTCGATACCCAGGCCTCTGATTTTTAAAATCATGTGCATATTAGGTAACTACAGTTATCTATATCTAATTTTTTATTAATAAACCAAAAATACTGGCCACGTAATATACCTATATCTACTTATATCAAGTGTAATTACTTAGTAATTACCCAGAACGTTATAATAGCTCAGCATAATAACAATAGCTTATACCTACTTAGGATAAGTAACATCATTTAAAAATAAAAGTGACGCTAAACTAGGTTCCATTGTGTTGATAAATATGCAGTAAACGTCCCTACTCAGAGCTAATAAATGTTTACCGTAATAAAGGCAGATGAGCTTAACTGTAATGTTGGCACTACTGGCTACAAAAACATATGTTAGAGGTACACGAACAGACTAGATACAGGTATGTAGGTGTAGGGCTGACCATCGTACTAAAATTTATCGTAATAAATTGCTAAAAATCAATTATTCTGGCATTTCGGCCACTTTTAGCATTTATGCTACTTATAACATTTAAGTATAGCTAGACAAAGAACTTTCAAAAAATAACCCAATACCTAAATCGGTTGTACAGACAAGAAATATTTTTATTTTAAAACTTTGGAACCTATATTTTCTTTGAATTAAAGAGAAATCTGTTAACATTTGACTATAGATAAAGTTATACGTATTTCATAAGTACCTACTAAACAAAGACTAATAGGTATATAGGTATACCCAATGTTTGCTTTAAAGCGTATTATGATAAGTAAGAATTATTTATTTACCTTGACTTGGCATGATTAGATAATCACACCATAGATTGTTATGCAGACAAAATTATATGATGTGCTTATACATGCCACGTCCAGTATTACAAGTTTATTTTTTTATTTATGTACACAAAAAAATTATAGAAACTAAATTAAAATTGAAGTTGAACGTACAAAGGTACTGCTTATTTCCTACAGAAATTTCTTCCAGCAGACCTGGGGAATGGAGAAGACAAGTAAAAAGCGAATTTTCATATTTTATCTATAAAAGATGATCTACCAACGACCACCCACCTATTTTGCTAGAAATGATGAATATTTGTCAGAAATAACTAAACAAGCTAATGTGTATGGTACACATTAGCTTCATTGTCTAAGGCAGCCCTAGGAAGAGGGCAACTAAGACGCTGTAAGTTCATTTAGCAGGCGCCGCGTTGAGTGCGATCACTGCGATCAAACGCCCGCAATAAATAGATAGTCGCTGCTTATCTTGCGACCTACCTGAACTACGCGTTGACAACCGCACATTAATATCAAGTTAAACAAACCTCATAAAAAATCCAACGGTAATGGTGCCCATTAGGTAGATACTTATACTTAATACTACTTAGGTATTTATTTTGATTCGGTAATATTTAACGGCTAGGTAGGTATACCTAGGCATTATTAAATAATTTGTCAGTGACATGAACTTTATAACAATATTTTTCTAATAAATGCGTGATAGGTACCTACCTATCTCATATCCATTTGCATACTATTAATTAAATATGATAAAGCGATAATTTTATTTTATTTTATAAGTAGGTAGTTTATTTTATACCTAGTATAAAAATGCAGATTTTTATACACGTTACAACAGCTTAACATTTATAAAGACTAAGTAGATACGTACTCTTTGCCGAGCTAAAGATCACGAAATAGGAATATGTTAAAGCGACACCCTCATCTCTTCTCACCCCTTCAAAATCCCCAAATAATACGTATCTATTAGGGCGTATATCTTCGATTCGGCTAAGTATTCCTCAAACATGAAGATAGTCGACGAAAAATTCGAGTGGAGAAAATATGTATGGCAGCGGTATGCGAAGATTGCGAAGGGTGGCAGAGGAGGTGGGTTGCCGGGGGGCGGCGAGGAGGTCCCCCCGCGAGCGAGCATCAGTTCGTTCGCAGCGTCCGTTTGGGACTGTCGTTTGTCGTATCGTATTTCGTAGCGAGACGCGTGTGATAGACAGCGCGGAATACTTACGTGCTTGCAGTGTTGAT
>DWNK01000854.1:0-10436 GCA_018250315.1 Hyalothyrus neleus pemphigargyra | reverse complement strand
GCTCCGGTGGGTCCAGGTTCGAATCCCAGGCGCGCACCTCTGACTTTTCTAAATCATGTGCGCATTACGAAGCAATTGTCATCAGCTATACGGTGAAGAAAAACATCGTGAGGAAACCTACATACCTTAGAGTTCTTAAAAAAAAAGTTCTCAAAAGGTATGTGATGTCTACCAATACGCACTTGGCCAGCGCGGTAGACTATGGCCTAATCCTTCTTATTCTGAGAGGAAAGCCGAGCCTAGCTGTGGGACAATAATGGGTTGATGACAAAAAATAATATGCTATAATAAAAATTACGCTATATATTTTTTAAATAGTTCACTGACAAATATTTTTGAGTTCTACGGAACCCTTAATGCGCGAGTCTGATTCACAATTGACCGCTTTTACCTTTTTTGGTACGGAACCCCAAAATCGATTGTCTAGTGCTTATCCCGTCGTACCCTTCCCAAGGGTTAACTTGATAGAATACGATCAGATTCGCCATCGCTTCGCACACTCCTCCGGTGAAATCCCGATCGTTCCCCGAATTGTTTTAGGGGATGCTTTTTTTCAATCACTTTTATTTTGTGTGTACCTCCTGTAAGCCGTCATGTATTGGTTGGTTACTTTTTTTTATTCTATTTTACAAAACAATATAAATTTGAGTGGGTTTAAGTAATGCATGGACTTTGACTTGTGCCTTATTACTTACATATTTGCTTTGCGTTTAATAGCTTATGCACGCGTCCTCGCTCGCGTAAAATTTTGTCTTTGTCAATAATTATTTATTATTCGTAATACAGTTTTATTATATTTTTTTTAAATTTAAGCCTGACAAACTATACTATAGTAAGTAGTCACTGCCGCCTATTGATATTTGCAATTGTGGAGTCTCGTCAATGCGTCGTCAGCCTTAAAGTAGATCTCTCTTTTTTTATTTTAAAGTTCTATATAATGTATCAGTTGCGCTTTGCTATTTTACTTTAGAAAGTTATTTCAAATAATTCTATCTAGCTTCCAGTCACTAGTGTATTTCTCGACAACTTAAGTCTCCTCTGCTAAGTGTCCGATCTTGTATGACAATAATGTCGTGACTGTACAGAGAGCACACAATACATTACAACGAGCAAATCACTTTCAACTGGTTAAACGATCGATTGAACCGACTCTCGTCTCCCAATCCTGTCACGACTGAGGTGCTCATGAGGACTACAAAATCTATACTCTATACAAATATATATAAAATTGAAGTATCTGTTTGTAATATCAAAATAACAGCTTTTTACTCAACGCATATGAAAGTATATACGATACCTATAACAAAAAACCAATTATTCAATTTTTTGTCTGTCTGTCTGTCTGTTTGTTCCGGCTAATCTCCGTAACGGCTGGACCGATTTTGACGGGACATTCACTGGCAGATAGCTGATGATCTAAAGAGTAACTTAGGCTACTTTGATTTTATAAAAATAATTAGGGTTCCGCACAACAAAATGAAATCCCGAAACAGTTGGACCGATTTTGACGGGGTGGCAGATAGCTAATGTTCTAAGAAGTAACTTAGGTACTTTTATTTTATAGAAATTTTTAGGCTTCCGCACAAAAAAATTAGAAACTGAAACGGCTGGACCGATTTTGACGGGACCTTTCGCTGGCAAGATAGCTGACGTTCTAAGGAGTATTTATTTCCTGAAATTAAAGCGGGTGAAACCGCTAGTTTAAATTATAAAGGTTGCTGATGGTTTTATAGTATAATAGTTTCTCCGCGACTGCGAGCGAAGCCGTACTTCAAATTATGCTGTTACCGGGATAAAAAGTATCTCATATGTTAATCCAGGTTATAAACTATTTGTGTGCTAAACTTCATCTAGCGGATCTAGATTCAGCCGTTTTTGAGTGAAAGACCAAACATCCATCAAAACAAGCATTTGCATTTATAACATCAGTAAGAAGTAATATTAATGTTCTAAGCCGATTGATATAATCTTATAACCGAAATTTATACCATGATGTTAATATGTTCTATACATTTTAATTATAAATTTCGATCGTTTACTTTAATAATGATGGCTCCTTCACTAAAATTTATTGTTTTAATGTGTTAAGAAAAATGAATATTGCAACACTTCACTTTTGTGTGTGTGCGTGGCGATTTATTAACATAACCGTAAACGAATTTGTGTGTCATCTATACGCATAATCTGCGTACATTAGAAATTAATTATAATGAGTATTAAATTAGACGATCTATAACTACTTTTGTTTTTACAAAGAGATCAGAAAGTGCAAGCTTGAGTATTGTATGCACACTATTTTTTAATTATGAAATGTTCGTTTGAATGTGTTTATTAATTACTTGTTTTTGTTTTTTTTAGGTAAGTTCCCATAGCATTGTTATTAGAGAATCTTGGAAACGTAAGTTGTTCGCGTGTGGAGTTATAAAAATGTTTTTATCGCTTATAAATTTATTTAAACAATTATATGAAAAATTATAACGAGAATATATATTTTTAAAGTATTAATATATTATTTACATAAATAATAGATAGGCAAAATGTTTGACAATCCGCTTTATTCAGGAAATGCCTAGAGATGATAATAACAAACTTTTAAACTCAGACGCTTAAGCTATGGAATTTCAAAGACATAAATTGTAAGGAATAATTACAAAAATGTACGCAATTATAGCCGCTCGTTAATAAGGAGACGCAGGATGCGCCGGCGCTGACGCACCGCGCGCGGTCGCACCGCGTTCCACTTCACACGATAAAGGAAATTTTCATACTAGACGCTACATTAATAAGTAAAAGACTTAAGGGTTTATATTTACATTTCAATAAAGTATAGATCGCCTAAAAATTTAAAACTGAACGCCTGTTTGTCTGTTTGTTACCGCATCATGCGAAAACCACTTGTCGGATTTTGATAAAATTTTGTATGGTGGTACTAATTGTAATGGGTTGATGACTGCGGCAAAATGGATAGTTTCAGAGATACCAGTGTAAGGTGAGTTCTACTGAACATGATATTAAACAGTTCAGCTTCTAAAACCTACGTGAACACAGTCGCATAAGTGAAGCATTGTAATATTTGTTTCTCTTCACAGATAAAACAATTGAATTTATTCACAAATTACTTAATTAACATATTACGTTCAGTTTTAAATTAGAACATCTGCAACACGTTTCGGATTAATGACAACAATACAAATATTACTTTTCACACTACAGTAGAAACATCAATCGGCGAAAAGAGGTCCGCACTTAGCTTTTGCCACGGGGAACTCACTGCAGACACTTCACATACCACTTCACATCCTTCCATTTCTGGGATAATCCTTTATTCCTCCATTTGGTGCACATTTTGAAGAGCATTCGCATAACATGCGACACAGTTTACATGGAACAGATTTTTTATGTTTGAGACTAGCGAAGAGGCAAGCTGGCTACATAGTAAGTAGTCACCGGCGTCTATGAAAAATTGCAACGCCAGATGAGTCGCCAATGCTCGCCGTCTTTGAAGTGAAAGATGGGATTTACGATGCATGTCCGACATGTGACGCTCTTCGAGACACAGTGTCTCGTGTCGCCGAGCGCACAGGAAGCAACCCACAAGCCCTGAAAACCTGCTGTCAGAGGCACCGCAATACAATGGGAAGGATTGGTAGAGGAAATCTGACTCTCAGGCGCACTACACGAACACGACGCCATGGACGGTAGACTCGGGCTGAGGGTCAGTCAGTCAGTCAAGTTACACGACGAGACCTGGACACACGATGGGCCCTTACCACTAGCAAATTCAGACATTTGACTCCTCTGAACGTGGCCTAACGCCACTCGTGCGTGTACGACTCAGTTCACTGAAATCGTCCTTCGTTGCTGGTAATTAGTAATTTGCTTTGACGCTAAGCATGTTCTAGCCGCACTCACGCCCACTGTATTCGCATACCGAAGATCTGCTCTTCTATTAATGGATATTGCACAGATTAAATATTATGTAACTTTTGGCCATTTACATTTGCCTAATTTAACTAGACGGTCAGGCCGTTAGTTTCTTTCATGCAGGTCACATGATGGGAAGTGGCCCCTGCGGTCCATAAAAATCTATCTGTATCTGAAATCGACCACAGATGTTGCTACTTCTGAGGAAAGAGAAAGTCGCCTCATCGAAAATCGAATACACAAATTTAGATTCGGCGGTGTATCATGTTTGATGAATTCTTTGGATCTGTTTTAATGGGTTCCATATACTGATTTTCTTGTAATGCTTACCTTATTAAAGTGGAACCCTGTCAACTAAATGGGTTGATATTTTTTAATATTTCTCTACATTATGGTATAGAACATTTTCTTTAGTACTTTTTTGCCTTTGTCTTTAAAAATTTAAATACATTCTTGTGATGACGAAATACGCTATTTATATCATTCATAAGCCCTTCGGCGCATCGTTATTCGTAAGCCCATTCCTGAGTTGTCGAGTCGTTCCGAAATAACTTGTTTTTTGTCAAACTACAGATGGACTGGTCATTTCTATATTCGTTTCAGTCTTTTCCTAGTGGTATGCATCATAATTTACTATGTAAAGCGAAACTGTATTCTCTGAAAATTTGAAATTCTCTTATTAGAATACATGTTATGTATGTATTCTCTGTTGGAAAGATTGAAAAATTGTGCTACAAAATTTACTAATTCTAAATATTTAATTCTAAAATTTCAATCTGTACTTGAACACGTGATTTTTGATTACCTCCACCAATGATATTAGACGAATGTTATATATGTTTAAGTTCGCAGTACATAGCTTTTATTGTGTACTAAACTCCTTCAATAATCCTTTACTCAAGAAAACATTTTAGAAAAAACTTGTCTATTAATAACATATCTTATTAAAAATATTTTATAGTCTAAAGTTACACATTTTCGTCTCGTTAACCAGTTCAAAAACGATCGCAACGAAGATATTTACTTCGTTAAATATATGTGGGAGCTTGACCATAAAAGGCAAGGATTCTAAACCATTGTCCGAGTTTAATCTTTTAAATATTGTTTGACATGGTATTAGTAATGAGGCAGTCTGTAGGATGTTTTTAAATCTGAAGGGTCGAATGGTTCCGAAGATATTACCAACGTAGAAGTAACGGAACGGGCATGATATTTTACCACTAGCGTTCATCTATCCTACTTCCGACCGCATATTAAATTGTGTCCGATGCATGGAGCCACATTGCCATTGACGGTTTCCCATCAAACTCCCGACTGCGCTCCCACAAAAAACACGTGACTGAGTGAAAAAATGTTGTGTATCACTACAATACAACATTTTAGGCGACAGTATACAAAACAGTTTTACCGTCTTTAAAGATGACCACACACGCGTCTAATATATTCTTCCCTTAATAATTTATGGCAGAGGCTGGATCGCACACATTTTACCAGGAAATAATCCGCTGCGATGTTAAAAATATGCTTCGAAATTTCAAGTCGTCTTTTTGCGTGTATACTTGTAATACTTATTAACGGTTTGATTTGATGAAGTGAGTTCCAAAGATGGCCAACAAAAACAACAAACGATTTTTTCGCAGCATAATATAAACATTATCGTCCATGGAAATACATCATTAAATAGAAAATTTAAATTATTCATTCATTTACCTTTCTTATGTGATTATTAAAACGTATAATATTATTCAAAGTCCTTATTTATCTGTTATTTAATAGGCATGGAAATATATTCGTAATTTATAATATAAACGTCAGTATAATATTCTTCCTGCTTTTTTGTGATTTACCAAAAAATTAATACTTGATCTTTATTATTGCGACTTAAGCAATTACTTTGTCTATCAATGCATATCATTACATATGGAAATTTCCGCAAGATTTATAGAATCCTTTTAAAATTTCACTGCAAAATGTGGCAATTAAGTACGAAAACAAAATGTAAAATCGGAAGGTCACAATTCTATAAATGGATAAGATAAATATTTCGATAAAAACATTTCTGACGTTGGAGCAATGACAATGGGTGAAAGGTACTTTATAAAAAATATTGTAGGTACTCACCGACCCTTTTCAGTGGGCGTCGACCACGAGAACGCAACTGAGAACGGGGAATTGTCACATCCCATCAGCAATTGAAAGCAACAAGCCACTGTTGGTTTAGTTATTGAACCTGACTGCTGCGCGGAAGCTCGATTCCCACCCGAAACTAATACTTGTGTAATGAACTCTATTGTATATATATCTATGTACATATTTTTAAATATAGAAATATGTTTATTAGCATTCTGGTTAAAATAGTACAGACTATGCCTAGACTGGCTAATCCGGAATTCCGAAGGCTTTGCATGAGTTGTCCAAAGATATATAATTAACATCTGCGATTCCGCCTGCGCAGTGAAATGAATATGTCCAAATCTTTCCGTTAATGCTTTAGTCTTGTGTATGTAGGAGTATATAGGATGTTGATGAAGCTTTTAAATATTTGAGTGGCAAAGACCCACAGTCTAGTCAGAGTCGGGTAACTGTCGACCCTAGCGGCACTCAAACTTTGTTAATCCCGCTCCAAACGCTTGACAGACTAATCCCCAAATAGGATATGGATGAAATGTTACAATATTTTGGTTTGTTTTAACTACGGGCTTAAAACCGTCGAGTTTTCCTAATACTAATTTACGTTTAAAAAAAATATGGAAGGGAAATAATTATCGGGCATACAGTTTATCTGAACCTTCGTCTCTGTGGACCTCATATAGCGTGCTGCAATGACAGATGCATTGTTATTTGTTCCTCCTGTCACTGAGAATTAAGTTTGTAACGTAAACGTTGCGAAGCGAAGATATACGGTTAACGAAGCTAAGGAACGTCGCGGGCGCGATAGAGAGTTCAATGGATACCAGTACCCTTCGTACAAGTTTTGTTCGTTTTCGACTACTCGATTATCGAAAACGAAAACTTCCGATTCCGACATCTGATTGGCTGACAGCGTCTCGTTCATCGAATCGATGGGTTTGTCAGCCAATAAAATAGGCGGAATCAGGAGTCAATACGAAATAGTGTATCGGGCATTTCTGGATTGTAACTCATACTAAGAGTACTGCGTAGGCAAACTATCGCTCGCACTTCCGGCCTTCGAAGGGCCCGTTAAACAGTCGGTCCCTGTTGTTTTCGATCGATATCGATAGTTCGCGTCGTAAACCTTATAGGGACGGTGAAGTATGCTCCAGAACTTTCTCAGTTACAGAGATACACCCGAGCTAAGCTTTGGCCATGAAAATGTTACAATCATGGAAGCATCAGACAAGCTAACTTCTGCCATGTCCCCTACGACGATGGAACAAAACCAAAGTATAGAAAAGAATAGAAACACTTTGTACTTATTAATTTTCATAACTGATATCTTTCGATTTTCGTCACCCTTCTGCAGAATTAGAATAGAAATTTCGGACTAATGAAAGACTTCCCTACACTTGTACACTGCTATCTCCTACCTTTCACGCAGGCAACTACAGATAAATACGCAAACAAATACGCATACGCAAATACGCAACATTATTGCATGCCAGTAATAGAATTACGTGTTATAAAGATATTATGTTCTTTAAATTTTCCTGCCACTTTTCTTGCTAAATAGTTACAACTCACAAAGCCGCCATGTCTGTGTTCTTGCATTCAACTAAACAAGCTATTAAGGAATGGTTACATCGTGTAGTAAGGCATCATTCCATTACCTATTCCGTAAGCTCCTTCACCAAGATGCATCCTTAACGAGTTAACTCAATTAGCCGAATCAATCACGCGACCACTCAACGGTCCATCGGCACGGTGAACGTCCTCGGACGTTCCTAGCCGTTGTTACAGATTAGGCGTGTTTGTGGCGCGTGAGCGTGTGAGAGTGTTCATAAATAATGTAATGTTTAAAAAAAATAATTTTTAAAATCGGTTTACAATTGACGAAGATATCGGCGGACATACCAAAAAAAATACATACAGCCGAACATAGAACATCCTCCTTTTTCTAAGTCAGTTATAAATACATTTATTTTTAATTCGGCACTTTTATTACGTGTTAATTTTTTCGTGTTGATGTCTACTAGCATCAAGAATTTGGCCCGTTTACCGTGTAAACTAACATACCTACAATCGTTTGTCGGACTAAACCGCTTGTAAAATTAAATATTATAAATAAGCAAATAAGTCAAGTGTCAAAGTAAATAAAACGAAAAAAATGTATGTAAAATAATACAAAGTGGCGTAAAAAATAAAAAATATATAAATAATGAGGCCTAACTGACCTTAAGTTTAACCTATATAAGGACAATTCTAACAATACATCATCCTTCAAAATCGATGCTATTGCTATTTTAATATCCCACTATTGTGCTCGAGTATCTTAAAGAAAGGGTTTTACCAGGTTTCTAGTTTTCACTACGAAAACTCCTTACGCGCATCTTATGTATATACCTACACCCTAAAAACGAAAATCACGAGCAAAAACCATTACAAAAAATCTATTTAAAAACATTCCTAAAAACTGACGTATATGTAAGCGTTCTAAAGCATTGTTTGTCCGTTCACCGATTGCTTACAATAGCCGTGTCCAAATAAACAATGTGTATTTACAATAGTTGGTATTGATTGACGCTCTCTTGCAATAGTGAATAACCGAAGATAACATTCGATGATGATCTCATATTTTTAGGGTTACCCAAAAAGCCAAACAAATCCAAAAAGCCAGTCGGTCTGTCAAACCATTTATCTCAGAAACAAGTTCAAGTTAATATCGAATACTCAGGTATGCAAGCAAAAGCTTGCTGTAAAAATCAAACTTCGCAAATAAATATGTTGGCGATTGCGTCGACTTATATTTATGCCGCATATTTCATACTCTCGCAAGGGAATCCAAATTCCAAAACCTATGTAATTACTTCCTGCTGACTGAATCATTAAATTTACCAAGAAGCAAGATCAGGTAAAGGAATGAATCCGAAAATTGTGAATTGGTATATTGCCATCCTAAAAAACATTTTTGTTACATAAATAAATGTGGTATGGAATCCTTAATCGAGAAGCCCGACTTTCGCTTGGCCGGTTTTTAATTAAAAGGAATACCATACGAGCAAGCCTAACTTAGACAATGTTATAATGATGTGTGACACCCCTTCTATCTATTCCACATGTCCTGGGTAATCATAGCCAATTTTTTCACCTACATTAAAATTATTATCGGTATCGTTTGTTATTACCACTTATACTATCAATATCCCCCTGCAGAGTTATGGGACATAATATTTTTCACACTGCACTCAGTAGTAGGGAAATAAAAATTCCCGTAGCATTACTGCAATATTATGTATTATCCAAACGACGAGGCAGGCGAGATACCTGATGTATGTACTCATCGCCACCTATGTACATTTGCAACACCAGAGGAGTCGCCAATGCTCGCCGGCTTTAAAGGGAAAATGGATGGGATGGATGGAAAGGATGGGAAGGGTGGAAGAGGTACTCTGGCTCTCAGGCGCACTACTGGAACGCGACAAGTCGCTATTGACGGTAGACTCTGGCCTGAGGGTGGTCGCTAGCCATTAAGGTTACACGATGGGACCTTACCACCAGCGTTCGTGTTCTCAAAGCGTTACTGTGCCTTCCTACTTACTGAGTATTTCCTGTTAGATGAACCTGTGATTCCGAAGGGCGTCGAAATAATATAAATGAAAAGTAAAACACATTCAGTACTATTAACTGATTGAAAATCAAAAATTCGACAGATATGGTTGACATTGAGCTATTTTTCGGTTTAAAAATATATGCGAATTGTATTTCACTTCCGTTCTATGTTACTTTTACACACTACATTAACACTACCTTGACAGATTTAGCACTTGTTAAAAGAATCGAGGTAAATGTATTCATAGGTGTTTTATAGGAAATATTTAATTTAAATATGCATAAAGACTTAGACAAACTTACCTTAAGCTTTAGCTTTGGCTTAAGCTCAGCTTTATATTATTTATATTGGTTGAATCTAGTCTACAGTCAAATGATGGTAATATTGAAAGAGAAGGAGTGTTCAATATTTGATTCTCGTTTTAAATATCTATAAAAATATATTATGTTACTTTTTGGCAGAATTATACAGTTTAAACATTAAATGTGGATATACGCTATTTCCAAGTGATCACGCTACTTGCAAGTCAAGCGCGTGGTAAATGACTCCGCCCAGTACCCTTAGTACAAGTTCTACTCGTTTTCGACTACTCGATCATCGAAAACGAAAACTTCTGTTTCCGACTTTGATTGGCTAAGAGCGTCTTGTTCATCGAGTCGATAGCCCGCTCAGACAATAAAATAGGCGAAATCGGGAGTCGATACGAAATCAAGCATTTGTTGATTGCAACTCATACTAGGGATACAAAAAACATAACACAAAGCCCACAGGAAGTGCCGACCCA
>DWNK01000853.1:0-10438 GCA_018250315.1 Hyalothyrus neleus pemphigargyra | reverse complement strand
AGTCAAAGTCAAAGTCAAAGTCAAAGTCAAAGTCAAAGTCAAAGTCAAAGTCAAAGTCAAAGTCAAAGTCAAAATCATTTATTTTGTGTAGGTCTACGGGGCACTTACAAATTGTCATTTTACACTTTTTTTCTTAAACTACAACCGACAACAACAACAATAAAAGTTCTGTGCATGAGATACACGGAATAACTGTAAGCGCCTTAATGCAAATTCTGCGAAGTAGGCATTTTCTCCAAAATAATGAAATATCTTGACATTATTATTTAACATTTTATTAGTTTTTTTATTTTTCAAGCTCCGTAATGCCAAGAAATCCCCTTATTTGACATAAGTGTAAAGTTTGGCACGTACAGCCATATGCTTCTTACACATGTTACACTCTTAGAGTTACTTACATGAAATTATAATAATAAGTAATAACATAGTTCTTATCCTGTTACTTATATTATAATGTTACTAGTTTCCAATCGAGATTTGTTTCCATGGACATTGCGTGAAATTATCCCTCGGGGTGTGTTACCGGAAATTACATCCTATGTATTAAAGGGTAAAACTTCTTATGTGCCAAATTTCATCCAAATTCGTTCGGTATTTGAGTAACAAACATTCGAATTTTAACATTTATATCATATTGGTATGAAAAATGGGAAACTTTATTTTTGGATATTTAAGTGTGATTTTTGTCCCTCACATTGTATGAAACGCCAGTTGCAATTTCTTGTTTTTGTAATTTTTCTGTAAGCATTACCTCCCGAGCTACCTCCTTTTTAAATGTATATACATGCATATGTAATGTTAATGGCCTAAGTTAAATGACTGTAACAATAGTTCTCTATATTTCGCTAGGGAACCCTAACTAGTTCTCTATTCCTAACCACATTGACGTAAAAACTACTTACTACACTCGACCTTTTTAAATTACATTTAACATAAAAGAAAATTTATAATGACCCTTAAAAGCAAAATTTATATATTTTATTTCTATGTTTATTTCAAAATGTAAAAAAGTAAATATTTTAATAGAAAACAAACATTAAGATTTTTATTTGGAAATGTTTTCTTTAAACAAAGCGTCTGGGTTGCGACGAAAAAATACGAAGTAAACGATATTATGATACTTAATTAAATATATTTCATGAAATCTTAAAATATGACCGAAGTATGAAAAGCTAGTGCTTGATGCCCTCGCGTTCAAACAAAGGCCTTTAACTTGGTGAGTTGTTTTATTTCAATTTAGTGTTAGCTTTGATGTTACAATTTTAAAAATGTTGTCTTTCTATATTATTATAATTATTTTCACATAACCCGTTGTCAAGTTGTCACCGCCATACATTCTATCATTAACTCCGAAACAATATCATGGTAAGCCACGAGTCAATTAATATTGCGATCAGATGATTTTGGTACTTAGCGAGAAAAGATCGTTGTATAATCTGGATGCCAGCGCGCGATTAATGATGGATATTCGCAAATTAATGTTATCGTAATAGTATGCATGGAATTTCGCAAAGTAAGGCTTCATACTATCTGTCATTATACCTACTTTCTTGGTTACAGTTTTCAGGAGAAATGCTGTAACATATGAAAACTTGTCCTAAATTGCCCGCATGACCCGCCTGTGTATTTATCTTTACACGATGTTTTTATGCGAAAGATTTGCCATTTTTCTTGACCCTCTTAATCGAGGAAACGAAACGGCTGTGCCGGTAATTATGTCCACAAGGTGTAGGTACAGAAGGTAAATACAAGGTAGAAGGTTAGAAAAATACAATAGAAGAAGAAAAAATAAGTCAATAGTAAATACACTAAATCGTTTTAGATACTAAAATATAGAAGATACTGACATCACAATAATACTCAAACATATTATTAGGCTTGTTCCTTTTGTCGTGTAATTTTATTAATATCTTTAATAAATGCGTGTACAATCTTACACTCTTATTAATAAAACACAAACAAAACAGCTAAACGTTTAGCTAAATTTAAAAACACAATAGAAAACATAAGTACAATGTCCTTGTTACATCTGTAGCGACGTCGTTACGCGCTGCGGCCCCCAATTGCCCGCATCTTCCACCCGCGTCTACTTCCAAATGAGCTTTTTATGCGAAGGACTCGCCCATTCTTCCCGCACCCTCAATTGACAAACAACGCCCCGTCGAGTGTTCCATTATACTACAGGAAATCAAAATGCAAAGAAAGTATGCTTCATAATTTATTCCACTGTAAGCGCACCTGTTAACAATATTCTAGCTAAAGAGAGTAATGGGCGCACAATTCACTGTATTGAGCGAACTTAAGCCGGGTAACGTAACCTTTCCAGTATTAAAGCGGTAAGGGTAACTTTGAAAGCAGAAATCACCCAACATCGTGCAGCCGAGAAAGCCAAATGTAACTAAAATAGAAACTCCAGCTTTTTGCTTACTGAAAAGTTCATAGACTGCATTGAAATAAAATACGAGTTCATTTATAGCAGACGTAAACTGTGAATGAATCGAATGGCAAATACCGACGCAGATATTCATAGTCACAATATGGATTTATCTCCAATCGGCGTTTTCTTGGCACGACGTCAAAAATCACACCGAATAACGGACGACAATCCTTCGTGGCTTAAGTTGTGGAAAAAAAACCATTATAAAGAGAGAACAGCGCGCCAGTTCAGACGCATTGTCTAAATGACACAGCGCCAAATCACAGAATATCTTCGCCATTCAAGAACCACTGGTTGTTCTTTTGAGTTGTGAAAATAATTTAAACTTTACTCTTTGATTTTGTGCGTATTTCTCCAGCCGAGACAGGAATCCAAAGTTTGGAGGGGCTCTTAAGGCTCGCCGATTTGAAAAATTCTCCTTTGAGTTCGTGAAAATTACTCTTACACTAGAGAAATTTCGAAACGAGGCTTGACCTTGACCTTGTGAATGATATTTTGTCGACGAATGACTGTTATTTTATATAGATTCTACTTTTCCTTTATTACTTACAATAGTAAATTTGCAATGGCTTACAGTATCATACAATAAGTAAATTAAAAAAATTGAACTGCGAAGTCTTAATAATTATAAATTAGCTACGCCCACAACTTCGTTCGTTCGAGCTTCGTAACATAGTTTTTAATTTTTGGTATCTATATTCTCCCTTGGGAATGAGACATTTTTACGCCTTAAAAATATCGTTAATCTTAACGTCTTATTTAGATACTTATTTATCACTGTAACAAATTTGATAAATATCCCCAAGCGTTTTTCGTTATGCGGTAACAAACATACAGATGTATAATCTGTATGTTTGTTACCGCTACCCATTTAATTACCTGCATCCACCCCTATAACTATTAATTTAGAGACAACACGTATCGAACAACTGACGATCTGACGAACTGAACTAACGAGCGGCTGCAAAAAATTCAAATATTATTTATCTAATGTAAATAAAACTTTGCAAGGGGGCTTAAAATTTAAATAACTTGAAGTTTTAAGGTTGGCTTGGCAGATTTACTCTAGGGTGCAAATGGCTCATTAGCCTAATTTTAGCCTCACACTTATAGACCACATTTTTAAAGTAAATATTAAACAGGTTAAGGTCGAAGAAGCAAACGTAAGCAAACGTAAGCAAAAAAAGAAGTAAATATTAAACAGGTGAGATTGAAGAAGCAAACGAGCTTGTAATCCCCAGAAGGTAAGTTGCCCCAATGGGCATCTGTAACTAAGTTCATGTAACAGAAGTTCTGAAGGTCGAAGAGCGTTGCGTCTCTTAAAGACTATGGTGATATACGTATAACAACCGGCATGAAACTTGAGCACAACGCTGATTCGTCGGTTTAACGCCGACCACGCTAAAAACACGCGAATGATTCGATTAATTCGATCTAGATTGATGATCGGCGTCAGTTGGGCTAGATTGATGTCGATGATCGTCGTTTATTGCGCATAATTTGTTCTGTGCTGTTATACCCGGCTACACGCACCTTTGTCCTAAATCGTAAGAATTGCTTCACGCTAGAAATGGATGCTTAGAGACAGAAAGTATCGAGAGAACGCGTTGACCCAGAAAGCTTCCAATATGACATGCAGGTGTTCTCGGCGACGAACTCCGTGCCTTCTCCCCGGGGAGCTCGAATAACCCTGCTTGCTTTTTTCAATATTTTAGACTCAACTATTGTCTTAGAAATTCTCATTTGACATGAAATAAAAATGTATTCTAATTTCAAATGAGTTTCGTAATCAAATGGCAAAAACAGAATATACTCGTATAATTCCAGTCCGTCTGTCACGGACATGTTATTCACGGTATAATTATTTGATTGACATGATATCACAACAATTTTAACATAATATTGTTTTTTAAACATCTATGTCTCTTTTTAAACATTTTACTCTAAAACGACTTCGATATAATAATGTGTTCCTCTACACATTTAATACATTTTACATAAAAACTCATAAAGTTGCGTATACTAAACACGATGTAGAGCTTTTATTATTTAGCCAGATCACATACAGCATTGAGCGTGACATTGGAGCGATTGTCGTGCGGGCGGCGAGCCTGCCGCGTTAATCATGTAGCGCGGGCCGGTTTGCGGACTCGTTGAAATTCATGAACGTTTTGACAATGTCATCCACACAATACGACACACACGATATAGTCGTGTGATGTTTACGTCGCAATTAACCGATTAGATAGCGTCAGGTGTTTTCATCAGGAATCTAATTTACTTTTCGTAATATAGTAATAGCTATTAAAAGGTTTTATTTAGTTTCACTTGCTCTGATGTCTGCCTTTTTGTCTGTTAATCTGTCTGTATGTTATCAAATCTTGCAAGTTTTTAACCAACTTCCTCTAATTCTACAAAGTTGAGATTTTACATGTTTTACTCGTTGCTTTAAATTAAGAATTAGGTTTGTGAAAGCTCCATGTAGTGGTTCTTTAATTTTCGTCCTCAACTATTTGATGGCCTATGTCGCAGCCATTTTAATATCGTATTCTTTGAACAGTCAGATCGATTGCGGATCGTTGACGGTTATTTTATGTTACTCTAAAACGACATCGATATATTATTGCGCATTTTACCTACTCTAAAAGACCACGCATTTCACATAATTCATTATGGAGCTTCACATAACAGCAACAACAGGGTGAAGAGCTAAGTTATTATTTAGTGATCACAAACAGCGCTGATTGTAACATTGGAGCGATTGTACTCGTCACGAGCGTCGCGCATTAAACCTGCAAGCGCGGGTGTTTGTGGACTCGTTGGAATTCGTGAACATTTTGACAATCTGACGATGGACGGCGTGTTGTTTTTGTTTGCCCATTAGTCCACGCCAAATATTGCTGGTATCACTTTGATTGTTATATCGAATTAGCATCTTCAAATCTAAAGTCGTGACGAACATGATTCCTAACATTCAATAATCCGCAGCTGGTATTCAAACACGGAGCTCAGGAGACAACTGTTTTTGACAACTAGACTAACACTACCTTTATGCATTTGAATAATTTTGGTGATTAGAGTTGCCTAGTGAAAGTATAAAGTGGGAGTTATCCAACCCAACAATCTGCACTTAAAAGCAATTGCAGCTAAGTGACTTACCACTAGCGTATAAGGACATTTTGTGCAAGTAATTTCATTAAGGCACAAATTGGCCTCTAAAATTAGAGCATAGAGAGAGCGGACCAAATGTCACTGGTGGAACACAATTTGCATTGTTACGAACACCTGGAGTTGGGAAATACTAACTCTAGTTCATCTGCATGCGTATAAACAACATGTAACACAAACTTTAGACTGAGACTCCTATCCATACAATGAGCGTGATAGACTTAGTAGTTAATAATTCCAGTGGGAGTCCAGGTTCGATTCCCAGGCGCTTGTGATCCCAGGTGATTAAATTGAAGCGCCTTTAAGAACTATTTATCAAATATTATTTTATAATTATGTCTCATTTTGTAGTTATGTTCAATTTGGTTTTGTTTAATTGTAAAAAAGTAAAAGACTACGGACATGAAAATTACTTTTTTATTTGCCTTATGAAGTCTGATGTTGATTTATTTTTGTACGAAATGATTGCCTGCAGAATGGTTCTGAGAAAATACTTTCTGGAGTTGATAAAAGGTCTAGTTAGTCACAGAATAAACGCAATGGATATCAGTAGATTATTTACAGCGTATTTTTTATTTAAAAGTTTTATTTTGATGTTGGTTAAATCGAAGTTCAGTGGAATTAAGTACAAGCCCACGCCCGTCCGCTAAACAACGGAGATTGCTCAATGGCTCGGCTAATGGCTCTACGTTTGTTTGCTTACGACGTGTGTTTGTAATCAATTCTCACTCACTAACAAATATTTAATACAATGAGAAATGGTATTTCGACACATGAAACAATTTTTGGACGCACGTGAACTGTTGGGTAAGTTTGATTGATGGGTACAAGCTTTTATTCGCTAACTCTGTTACATGTCGTCGTGGTTTTTTAATAGTCGATTTTTTTTTGAAAACGTATGGAAAAGTAGATTGTACGGTATAAAATACTTCGGAAATACATTTCGTACCTCCTCTTCCTTAATCGAAAACGATCAAACGAAATATTTCCCCATTATAAAATTTCCGAATCTATAATATGTTAATGCACGCTACAAAATATTACTCAACTAGATATAGAATGGCCAAGTTTTGTTTGTAAGCATTGGAGAACCAAAATTTGAGATGTTAGGTGAACCTGAGCGGAAATATCGGAATACTAAATTTCCGTAAGGAACCCACGAGATATATAATAGTTAGTTGTAGGTCTTCAGCTTCAGCTGAAACAATAACGCTCGTGAGATGGAAGTGGAAAAATTGTTCCAAAATTGTTTCCAAAAGTGGCATTGAACTAAATCCAGACACCCAAAGACATGTGCATATAATACTTGTTTGGACAGAAGATTTAATAGGATGTAAAAATGTGTGTGTATTTCTAGGTGTCCGGTGGTTAAGGTTTATATTTTTAACGGGCATGTTGTGATAGACTACAATAGAACATAAGGCCTATATGAAAATCCAGATCCGTGGCTACTAAGGCTAGGGCTAAGATGGAACACAACCACAAAGATGTGATTAAAATTTATCAATATAGAACTTCTTTAAGTTTATTAATAAATAATATGATTATTCTCAGAAAGTGACGACAAGGGAGCGTGGAATTTTTCGCTGTAGTCTAGAAAGCCACCGCCAGTGATGAATAGTCCTGGATCGGTTATAATTTTCTAAGCGCGCCCGCTGCTAGGTAAATACAATGAAAAATACGAAATGTGTACAGAACGTTCGAATTGCTGCGCCATGTAAGGAATATCAAAAAGAAATGGTCTATATATTGTTACCATATTACTAATGTTCTATTGTACGTCTACGTTATAAAATTACGTCTTCGTCAAAAACGAGCAAGCAAATAAACTACTATCTATATAAAGTAGCTATATGTTGTTTATTAGGTGTGAATGGTAATCGACAAAATAAAAAACCCGTAACTTACTGAAATTATATAGAGTATTTGAATTTTACGGTAAGTTATCGTATTCTACTGCGGTAATTTACTGCGGAACGTCTCTATGCACGCGTGATAGCTGAGCATAGAGCAGTGACAGACCTAGTGTTATGCAGTCTTTGAGAGTTTTCATAATTTGTCATCTGAAAAGATGGTGAAAGCGCAGCTGAACCATCCTGTAACACTGAATTTTGCAATAAAATTTAGAAACGGTCCTTAGTACAAGTTTAATTCATTTTCCCAAACCGAGTTTCTCCGAAAATGTACAGACAGCTCCCCTGTTAATTAGTGAACTCAAATAAGCATGTACAAATTTCTCGTTATTCAAAAACATAGCATCGACTCGATCAAGGGCAATCATAACGTCAGAACGGAAAGTCGATACGATAATATAGTAATTTCGTACTCTAAAAACGATTCTTCGAATCCAAGATTATGGTCCTGTAGTACAAGTACAGGTTCTATTATATTAATATGTGGTATAGGTGTGACAGAGGTGCCTCTGCGCGCGACCTACGCTACCGTCAAAACGTTCCGTCTCGCAGTCCAACTTAGGACTCAATTTCGCGTCGGTACGGTAAATTAGGGCATTATTTCGGGCTTTTCTTTGCGACCTCGCTCGCATGTGCACGCGGCCTAATAGCGCACTCTGCATAGCGCGGCGACGAACCGAGTGCTATGAAGTCTTTGGGAGTTTTCATTTGTCACCTGGAATCATGGCTACACTCAGCTGAAAATATATTATGTTTTATAGTATTCAAAAGCAAAACTTAAACTTTGGGTGCAATGAGAGCTTGAGAAATGTGAAGGCTGACTTCAAACAGCTTAGAACATTTTTCACCCTCTCCCCGCTAACTTTCTCGTACATTTAGCACCAACACTATTTTTTTTGTAATAACATTTCATCATTGTGTACCAGTTTATCGCTATGTTGAAAATTTAATTGAAGTATTTTTATTAATGTACCTACTTACATCCATCCCCAAATAAGATACATTTTGGGATTATCTGAGAGTAAAGAGCAAAGTTATGACATATGACCGGACAGACACATCGCAATGAGCGTTCCGTTTTAAGCTTTTTACCTACGGAATTCTATAATACTCCTCCAAGTTGACACCATTTTAACTCATTTTTATACAAATAAAAACTCAGAATACTGAAAGACATTAATTTTGTCTGTCACACAGTTGGAATTAATGTTGTTAGAGAGCGAATTCTGAACATCTGGTGTAAAGATATTAATGACTGAATCAAATCTTATAGCTTTCAGTAAATCCGTTTATGGAGTTATAAAATGTGACGCATAAACACATAACCATACACGTATAACTAATTATTGTGTCTAAGCAGTCTGTAGTAACAGTTGTCAAGAAGTCTCCGCTTCGAGCTTGCGGGTTCGCATCCTAGGAACGTCTATCATTATTAAAACCTTTTTTTTTTAGAAACAAATTATCACTTGCTTTTACGGTAAATCAGAATCAAATAGTTCACATACGGACAGATTGATAGGACCATCTACAAAATCATCTACAACAACAATGACAATTTTTATATTTTTTTATAATTTTATAGTACATAGGCAAATATTGTTATCTAGTCCATATCGGTTAAAGAGAGTTCGCGAATAAGACAGTATTTTCCACTCCATTTGCAAAATAATGGTTTATAAAATCGGCAGCGTTGTTTCTCATAACCGCCTGCTTTTTACAGCGCCTTAATGTAGTGTATGCAGTATAATGATGAGGTAAATAAAGTTTTCAGCGCGTTCTCGGAAAGCTTATTATAACGAATTTTTCGCCGCGGCCTTGTCCCAGAATGGATGTTTTCCTTCAGTTCAACGTTTCGTTCTTGTTCTCGTCATTACTCTAAATGTTATTTTAGTTGCAATATGAGCATTTGATACCTTATATGTTTTTTTTATTACCTACTTATGTTTTTTTTATTACCTAGTGAACCTAATGAAAATGCGGAACACTATGCTATGATTAACTATGTTTAAGAGTGAGCTTGTGGTGGTATGTGATGTTCCATCCAAGCCCAAAAAGTACTGGACCTGGAAAATTCCGATTTCAATTAATGTAAGCTTGTCCTAGGAAAGAAAAAAATGTACTCAGGTTTCTGTTTCTCCTTTATACGCATTGTTAAAAGCTTTTACTTTTTTTAACAAATGCACAAGATTGAAGATGAAATATTGTAAAAAGAACCGCCTTTATTAAATTAAAATAATATTATTTTGTGTAGAAGACTGCAAAAAACTGGAATTACAGAACTATATATATTAGCTACAACTTTTAAAATAAAAATCCAGGAAAATATAATTAGCTTAACCTTGTAATCTGGGGACGGACTTGTCGTCACACTAGGTCATATAATTTGAAGGATATTTATAAACAACCTCCATTGGAAGAACGTACCTACGATATATGTACGATATTAATTATCTGCGCTCTTACTGGAAACGGAAATCTTATAGATGACTCTTACAACTGTCTGTCTATTCATCCGATTTTCGTATAAAAGTATGCAACGTAGAAACATAAAATTTGAAATGAATAACATCTTCATGTCGCGCAAATTACGACGTGGACAATTTATTCTGAAAAGCAATTTTGTATGTTATGTCGGTACACTTTAGTTTTTTATTTTCTTTCTTGAAATACATATTATTTTAAAATAATGCGTAAGATCGGTTCCTCCTCTTATTTTGGAAACTAGAGTTTCCCTAAAATTAAAGAACTTGAGTTCTTATAGAGTAAAGATAGAATTAATTAGGAAAAAAATAGCACAAATTGCCGCCTCCAACACTAAAGAAATATCGGGATTTGATATTTCCATACCTGTACCCTTAGTATGAGTTGCAATCAACAAATGCTCGATACACTATTTCGTATCGACTCCCGATTCCGCCTA
>DWNK01000852.1:0-10440 GCA_018250315.1 Hyalothyrus neleus pemphigargyra | reverse complement strand
CTACCTCCAGAACCCAAAAGTTCATCAGCTAAAATTAAGTACGATAACGCAATAGCCGCCGGAATTATTACCCCTTTAGAAGGCAAGACAGCATCGCAAAAAGAAAAAATACTTCTGCAACAAGCTAAAATTGGATTACCTCTACCCGAGGGTCGAACTTCTTCAGAAAAAGTCCTCATAGCTAAGGTTAAAGCCACGGCTCGACCATTATCCGAAGTAAAGATTCCGTTTGAAAAGCTTCGCAGAGCGAAAGCAGCAGGCCTTATTACGTCATTAGAAGGAAAGACAGTCAAGGAAAAAGAAAAAATATTTATGGGGTTAGTAATGCATGGTATACCACTACCAGTGGCAAAGAGTGCATCGGAGAAAAAAGTTATGGATAAAGTTAGAGCAGATGTTGGTTTACCACCAGAACCTAAAAATCCATTAGCAAAAGCTAAATACGATCAAGCAATAGCCGAAGGTATTATAACTCCCCTGGAAGGCAAAACATCTTCACAAAAAAAACAAATTCTAAAACGACAAGCTGATATAGGTCTACCGCTACCAGAAGGACGAACATCATCTGAAAAGTCTTTAATAACGAAAGTGAAAGCGACAATGCAACCGACATCAAAAGCAGCCATAATTTCTGATAAATTGGTTAAAGCAAAAGCAGCTGGGCTTTTTACACCTCTAACTGGTAAAACCCCAGAACAAAAGGAAAAAATACTCAAGGAATTAGCTTTGAAAGGTGTTTTGTTACCCAAAACTATATCGCCATCCGAAAAGAAAATTGCAGACAAAGTAAGAGCTGATCTCGGTTTACCTCTTGAACCTAAATCTTCAGCCGAAAAAGAAAAATTAAGACAAGCTGAAGTAGCTGGCGTAATAACACCATTAGAAGGGAAATCACCACCACAAAAGCACCGAATTCTTAAAGCCCAAGCTGGCATGGGAATTCCACTTCCTAAAGGTCGCAGTGCCTCTGAAAAAGCAATTATAAAAAAAGTGTTAGCAGAAGCAGAAAAAGAAAAAATATATAAAAAAGCTCCAGAAAAGGTGCAAAAATTAGATGAAAATTCTGAAAAAGTTATTAAAGAAGGAATCGGACCAAGTGATGAATGCATCTGTGGTATCTTAACCCCAGAAACAGAAAAGGACAAGATATCTAAAGAATTGGTACGTCCAATTATATCTAAAAAAGTTATATCCGCTAAACTTGCAGAGTTCATTTCCCCACTAGAAGGGAAAACCGTATCTCAAAAGGAGAAAATTTTAAAAGATCTTATTAAACAAGGGAGTCTCATGCCAGAAGGTAGTACCCCTTCAGAAATTAAATTAATAGATAAAGTTCGAGCTGAGGTAGGTCTACCACCCCAACCAGAAACTATATCATTAAAACAAAAATATGCTAAAGCTCAAGCTGATGGAATTATAACACCTCTGGAAGGTAAAACTCCTGAAAAAAAGAAAAAGATATTGACAGAATTAGCTAAAGTTGGTATTCCACTCCCAGAACCTAAGACTGCTTCAGAAAAACAAGTTATAAAAAAAGTCCGTGAAGAAATTGGGTTGCCGCCGGAACCGAAAACGTCATCCGTAAGACAAAAAATGATAAAAGCTCAAGCAGCAGGCATAATCAAGCCTTTAGAAGGAAAATCACAAGCTCAAAAAGAGAAAATTCTAAAAAAAATGCTCGATGCTGGTATTCCTTTACCTGAGGGTAGAACAGCTTCAGAAAAAACTTTAGTAAGACGGGTGAAGGCTGGTTTAGTTACACCAATTGAGACAAAAGTCCCTTCTGAAAAACTAAAAGCAGCAAAAGCTGCTGGACTTTTATCTCCACTTAAGGGTAAAACTCCGGCCGAGAAAGAAATGATTGTAAAAGGATTAGCTAAAGAAAGATTACCACTTCCTGTTGCCAAGACGGTGTCAGAAAAAGCTCTTATTGATAAAATACGCACTGAGTCAAAATTGGAGCCCAAAATAATCTCTTCAGAGAAAATTGTGCACGCTAAAGCCGCTGGGTTACTCACACCTTTAGAAGGTAAAACAAAAGAGCAAAAAGGTAAAATTCTCAAAAAAATTGTTCAAACTGGAATTCCTCTTCCAGAACCCAAAACACCTTCTGAAAAAGACTTAATAAGACAAGTTCGAAAAGAAATGGGATTGCCTCCGGAACCAAAAACACTCTCACAAAGAGAAAAAATGTACAAAGCACAGGTAGCTGGAATTATTACCCCCTTAGAAGGTAAATCATCAATTGAAAAAGAAGCAATATTAAAAAAAATGCACGAAGCTGGTGTTCCTCTACTAGAGGGTAGAACTACTTCTGAGAAATCTATCATAAGTAAAGTAAAAGCAAGAGTCAGCGCACCTCCAAAAATTCTAATACCACCCGAAAAAATCAGAGAGGCAAAAGCAGTTGGTTTATTGACCCCATTAGAAGGAAAAAGTCCAGCTCAAAAAGAGAAAATTATAAAGAGACTAGTCAAGTCAGGCTTACCTTTACCTGAAGGTGAAACACAATCAGAGAAAGAACTTTTAAAAAAAGTAAAAGCTGAATTAGGCTTGCCTCCTGAACCCAAATCTTCATTAGAAAAAGCAAAAATACGCAGAGCGCAAAAAGCAGGCTTAATCACGCCTCTTGAAGGTAAATCAAATCCACAAAAAGAGAAGATTTTAAAAGATCTTTTAGAAGCAGGAGTTTCATTACCTGAAGGACGAACGAAATCGGAAAAAGCACTAATACAGAAAGTCCAAAAGGAAGGAAAAGCAGAACCATTACCGCAAGAAAAATTAGACAAATTAGATGAGAAAACCTTTAAACTTATGTCAGAGGGAAAAGGTCCCAGTGATGAATGCATATGTCGAATTTTAACACCTGAATCGGAACGAGAAATTTCCTTTAAAAAATTACCACTGTCTGAAAAGTTAAGGAAGGCAAAAAAAAAAGGTCTGTTAACACCATTGAAAGGTAAAAGTGCTGTACATAAAGAGAAAATTTTAAGGGGCTTAGCAATGGAGGGAGTTCCAATTCCAAAAGCTAAAACTCCATCAGAAAAGAAATTACATGAAAAAGTTCGCGCAGATCTCGGCCTACCACCAGAACCTACATCCGCATCTGGTAAAGAAAAATATGATCGAGCAGTAGCAGATGGAATAGTTGTTCCTTTAGAAAGAAAGTCTCCAGAAGAAAAAAAGGAAATTCTTAGACGTCAAGCCGAAGTAGGTTTATCTCTGCCTGAGGCACGCACTTTATCCGAAAAAGCTTTAATAGCGAAAGTCCAAGCTAGTATTAGACCACCATCTCCATTAAAAATTCCATCAGAAAAGTTACAGAAAGCGAAAGTTGCAGGACTTCTTACCCCATTAGAAGGAAAAACTGAAAAAGATAAAGAACATATTTTAAAAGGATTGACCTTACAAGGTCTACCTTTACCAACAGCTAAGACAGCATCTGAAAAAAAACTAATGGATAAAGTAAGGGCAGAAGTTGGATTACCACCGGAACCTAAGAGCCCATTTATTAAAGAAAAATATGATAAGGCTATAGCAGCTGGCATAATAACCCCTCTGGAAGGAAAATCGCCAACGGAAAAAGTAAAGATTCTTCAACGCCAAGCAGAAATGGGATTACCTTTACCCGAAGGACGTACTGCTTCTGAAAAAGCCATGATTGCAAAAGTCAAAGCTACACCAGCTACACCACCCCTACCTGAATTTAAAGTTCTTTCGGAAAAAATCCGAAAAGCGAAAGCGTCAGGCTTGCTTACGCCACTAGAAGGAAAGAAACCCACAGAAAAGGTAAAAATATTAAAGGGATTAGCAATGAAAGGTATACCTTTACCAGTATCAAAGACAGCATCACAAAAAAAAATTATGGATAAAGTAAGGGCAGAGCTTGGTTTACCACCAGAACCTAAAAGTTCTTTTGATAAAGCAAAATTCGATCAAGCAAATGCAGCAGGAATCATAACCCCTCTTGAAGGCAAGACAGCATCACAAAAGCAAAAAATTCTTCAACGACAAGCTAATATGGGATTACTGTTACCGGAAGGACGAACTGCTTCTGAAAAGGCATTGATAGCAAATGTCAAAGCTACTGCTAAGCCAATTACAGAATTAAAGGTTCCGTCTGAAAAAATTCGTAAAGCAAAAGATGAAGGCCTCCTTACACCACTAGAAGGAAAAACAACAGAACAAAGAGAAAAAATCCTAAAGGCATTAGCACTGCAAGGAATTCCTTTACCAGAAGCAAAGACTGCATCAGAAAAAAAAATTATTGATAAAGTAAGAGCAAATGTTGGTTTGCCACCCGAACCAAAAACCTTATCATCTAAACAGAAATACAACAAGGCCATAGCAGATGGATTAATATCTCCACTAGAAGGCAAATCACCATCTCAAAAAGAAAAGATACTTCGTCGACAAGCTGATATGGGTTTGTCTTTACCTGAGGGCAGAACTGCTTCAGACAAAGCTCTTATAGCAAAAGTAAAAGTTACGACCGTATCAGAAGCTTCTATATCATCAGAACAATTACGTAAAGCAAAAGCTGCAGGTATTTTAACGCCTTTAGAAGGAAAAAGACCAGAAAAAAAAGAAAAAATACTCAAGAAGATAGCTGAAGTAGGTCTTCCTTTGCCCGAAGGAAAAACACCATCGGAAAAATCACTAATTAGAAAGGTAAAAGCGGAATTTGGGATACCCCCGAAGGCAAGAACTGCATATGAAAATGAGATAGTTAAAAAAGCCAAAGCTGAAGGAATACTTACACCACTTAAAGGAAAGACTGCAGCTCAAAAAGAAAAAATATTAAAAGATCTAGTGCAAGCTGGTTTACCTATACTAGATGCTACTAAAGCAGCTGAAAAATCATTAGTTCAAAAAGTACGAAAGGCTGTGGGGCTCCCTTCAGAATCCACATCTTCGGAAAAGGAAGGTAAAATAAAAACGAAGACCAAAAAAGTTGGGATTTCAACACCGAGAAAAAGTGCAAAAGCTGGAATAATTGAAGAATTTGAGGATATTATAAAAACTACAACTTGTGATCGGGGTTGTGGCTGCGACAAGAAAAAAATAAGATTTAAACATAGCTACGTAAAGATAAGAGTAACATCTCCTGATATATCATCTCTTTGTCCATGTCCTGAGGAATGTCTTCCAGGTGTTAAAGGCGGTGTATTTACTGATAATGAAGGAATTAAAGTAACTGTAGGAAGAATGACAGGAATTATACCTTATATATCTAAGGGATCCTCTGAACCAAGTTCTCATTGCACATTTTGTGAGAATAATTTCACACCAACAAGCCAATCGATAATCCAGAGTAGCCAAGGACATGGTGGATCACAAAGGACAATACGAGATCATAAATGTATAAATAAACTAAGTAGTGTATCAAAATCTGTAAGTAATATAAAGTATAATCGAATGAAATCTCCTGGTAATGGGAATCAATCCGAAATATCGCAATGTCATTCAAATTATATATTTAGCCATGATGAAAATGAAAATCCGGTAGAAGAGAATAATTTACAAAACACAGTCATCTTTATAAAAGCATCCGCTGGAAATTTTAAGTCATTCAGCTCAAACGCATCTGTAGATCATCTATATTGTAACAGTTGGTCTACCGAATCAAATTATGACTCAATATTTTTACTAAAGACGGATACTTCATTAAGCTTTACATCAAAATCTTTAAGGGAATCCACGTCAGATTCAATGAGTTTCACTTCTGTTTACTCAAACGATTATATTACTAGCTCTGTTTATGATACTGATAACACGTTTTTGGAAAATCTTTGTAAGTACAAAGCATTTGAGATGGAAAATGATAGATATATCCAGCCTAAAACAATCTTCACTAGGGATTACTCGAAGTAAGCAAATACATCCTTTATTTTACACACAGAGACACATACGAGTATTTTGTTTCTTCCTTTTCATTTATATCGTGATGTAATCTTATTATATTAAGTGAGCAAGATTTATAGAGCTCGATCGGACCAGTAGTTTCCGAGGATCAGACCAGTAGTTTTTGGGTTCTCGGAAACTACTGGTCCGATCGAGCTGAAATTTTGCACCCCTGTATATGTCTCATAGTTATGCAAAAATATGGTGTCAATGACCTGATCTGATGCTGGAGCCAAAAGGTGGCCATAGGATCTCGAATCCTGGAAGATGTAACTCTACTGTGTTTGGGCTCATTAGATTGGTCTCGATGTGGAGTTTGCAAAAAAATAATTTTCAGGATCTGATTATGGAGCCGGAAGATGGCTACTGGATCTCAGCCCTGGTAAAAACCCATTGCGTTTGAGCTTACCCGTATTGCAGCTCTACAACGGTCATATTTGGATCACCGGTATTGTATTAGGTAACATTACATTAAACACATTGTAATGATAAGATTACAAAGGAAGTTTATACTGGGGAGTTAGAGTTTATACTCTGCTGTCATGGTTGTTTTAATAGTCAGACTGGTATGTAATATTGTTTAGATTTTTGTTAAAATACAGATACAACCCAGGACCAAAATTGACCATGTTATAATCCAATATATTAAGCTAGGTAACCCCATAATTAACTTAAACCTGATCTCAGCTCGGTCTTTCCACTAGTAATAATAAAATGATTAATATCTAACATATTTTATAGATTTGTTTTTTTCAGTGACTATTACTGTTTATATGAATGTACGTCTTGTGAAACAATCGACAATTATGAAGTATTTTACAGCAAATCTGTTAATAATGTAAATGATGTTAATCGTGATATATTCATATTTCGCTTATCTCGATCAAGCCTATCTGAAACCAATGTATGTCAAAGCATAGAGAAACTATCTAGAAAAGAAACGGACGAATCACTTATACTTCTTAATGATACGAGTGACAATAAAATTGAGGATATTATTGACGAAATATTACGAAATCGACCGTTTATGTATTCATCTTCAGTGATACTTGTAATACCTATTATAGAAAAAGCTATTAACAACGACTCCGATGGGTTCAGTTCTACTATTTGTATAGAAATGTCAGAAAAGTTATCTAATTGGAACAGCGCAGCACATATTTTAAACGGTAATATGTAATATCATGAATATACATTGATGTCTATTGACCAATCAAAATTTCGGTTTCACTTTCTCCCACATTTGCCTCCATTTAATATTGAAGTCCTGCCTATAGTATCCCGGATGGAATTTGAGGGTTCAAACACATGGATACATGGAGCGACCATCTCAGACCTCATAAATCACAATTCATTTGTGATAACTTCAGACAAGACTCTTCTTTTAATTGTTTTAAGTTAACTTTGAAGCGCATATCGCGCGACTCATTCAAGGTCTAAGGCTATCGAACTCATTTGACATGAGTGAATTTGATAACAAGACAGTCTTACTTTTCTTTACGGCCGCCACGTATCCCCAAGTGACCGGCCCCTATTCCGTATAGGTAGATAAAGTGTTCAAACTGCACAGAACCCCAGCACGTAACATATTAGATATACGACGACCCCATACGACGAAGTCGCCGAAACTTAACGACGAATAATATAATATAATATATCACCCCCTTCTTAGAGATGGACCCTGTAAAGAAAACTTAACCTTGACGAACGATTAAGGATTACGATTTGCTTAAGTCCAATCGGGGAATATGTTGCGACAATTCGAAAGACGAGGATTCGATACACTTTGTTCAGCATCTTCATCGATGTTGACAATATCAACACGAATAATGTTCTTCAGTTTATTCAAAGTTTTTGGAAGATAGCGAAATTCTGTCATATTGAGCATTGCTGTGAGCTTTGTTTATTTTTTTATGGATACTTAAAATATCCTAGGAGTAGGTGAAGCAGAACAAGACAAAAGACGTGCTGTACAAAGTGGATCAAAACTTCCGATGTCGTCTCTCTCAATTCAACAGAACAAAGGCCACCTTTAATATAACATTTTCAAAAGTAATAAAAAATCCCCGAATCTTAACAAAAAAATGTCTAATTCTTTTTGTTCTATGTTGTTTATTACAAAATGGATTTTTTATACCAAAAAATAAATAACTTTTTACTTTTGTATGAAAAGTTATCAGGAGCCGTTTACCTGTAGGAGTCATTATAGGAAGTCCTATGCGACATTAGATGTTTTTTGTTTTAGAATCGGTTAGATTTCGGGTTTTTGAAATGCTTAGAGCTTGAAGCTTCTTAGGCATCATTTGTGTTACATAAGTTGCTATCTTCTTAGAGTCATTGCCATTTCTTTCATTCGTACGAAGGCAAAGCGAAATGAGGACTGTTGGATATTTCTCTGAGAAAGAGTACAATTATCAAGGAAGGGAAAGAACTTTTTCTGGCATATTTCTATTACGTCCATTGTGTCGTTAAGAGTGTAGTGGATAAAAATATGAACATAAAAAATATAAACACAACCTGGCTGTGGGCGCTATCTAAATTATTTCTATATTCTGAGTGACGCGGATAATAAGTGCTGAAAACGTTAATCACTGTGATTACTAAAGTATTTGTGTTCATAAACTAGTTACGAAACAATGTTACGTTTAGAATACAGGAGAAACTTTCTACGAGTATGTATTCATCGATATAATGTGCCTGTGCTTATTGCCTGTTTATAATTCGATGTATTATGATTATGAATGGGCCTCATCAGATGTATACTTCGATATCTTCCATTGAATTTGGTATTGCATTTAGTTAAGTGAAATCGTTGTGTGGGAGCATTCATTGGAATTCAGTCGAATGGATTTAGTTTATTAAACTTTAGATTGTAAAGGGAAATTTCACGACCTATTCTGTTTAATTATGTCTGATATTATTTTATAGCAGTGCGAAATTGTGTTTGAAGTTTTATATATTGTTTTGTAAATGAATTGGACGCGGGAGGGGTGGGGGAGGCACGGAACATCCTAACTGGCTAGCGACCATCCTCGTCGGAGTCTACAAACAATAGCGACTTTCGTTTTCCGGTAGTGCGCCTGAGAGCCAGAATCCGGCATTCTACTCTTCTCCTCTTTCGTATTCCATGCCATCCCTTTTCCTTCAAAGTAGGCGTAGCATTGGCGACTCCTCTGGTGTGGCAAATGTTCACAGGCGGCGGTGACTACTTACCATCAGGTATCTAGCCTGCTTCTTCGTTTGGCATACAAAGAACAACAAACTGGCGTGTTTTATATACCTACGTAGTATTAAGAGAATAGTACTAGGAGAAGATAATCGCACAAGAGGCCGTAAACAATCCCGTAGGCAGGCGTTACTTATCATACCAGCAGCAAAGCTTGCCAATGTTCAGAGCCCATAAATCGATGGAGCATATTGTACTCACAGTTGGACCTCTGCCACTGAAGTTTGCAATTTGTTTTGAAGTAATGTATTATTTATTTGCTAAGTTTAACTAAGTGCATCGTGAATTTGTTATAGACAGACAACACGCTTGATATAACTGAAAAGCATCGCAAGCAAGCAAGCAAGAGCGTGTTATAGTCATGTGGTAAGTCCCATCGTGTGATTTGACTGGTAGCGACCATCTTCAGGCCAGAGTCTACCGTCAACAGTGTCATAGTAATACGCAATCTGTGAAAATTAACAAATATGGCACCCTTTGGGTTCGGAACCCGAAAAAGTAACTAAAATATCTAAATTAAACAAACGAGTCGGACTCGACAGACATACGGACGGACAGACAGTGGAGTAGCAGACACAGTAATAGGGTTCCGTTTGTACTCTTTGGCCACGGAATCCTAAAAAATCAACTAAAAATAACTAAACTAACAAAATAATAACTAACCGAATGACGAAGTGCACAGGTTATTTACCAAATGTCAGCCTTAAATTACCACACATAACTGGTAACAACTACGTAGGTATAAATGAATACCACAAATCTTGTGGGAATACACCAATTACAACTAGATCCTAGTATTCCTAGTGAATTGCAACCAATGACGTCACAAGTCACAAGCAATGTCTAATTTGAATTTTGTGCTTACAAAAGTAGGTAATGCACTTACTTACTAATATGATAAATGCGAAAGTAACTCTGTCTGTCTGTTTGTTAAGCTTTCATGGGAAAACTCCTGGACCAAATGTGATAAAACATGGAAATAGTTTCAAGTATGGGGATGAACATGGTGAACTACGCGGGTGAAGTTAGGGTTGAGTGAAGCTGCGGACGGGCTAGTTGATAATACACGTTAGCATTAGGTACAAATAAAAATAATAGGGTAATCCCAAAAAGAATCCTGTTCATTCAAAGAACGAATCCTATGGGAGTATGAGTGGGGGTGGAATCATTATATTATGAAGTTACACTTTTACGCCAGAACGGGATAAATAGACAAACTCGTATTTCACGCAAATGAAGCCGCGGGCGGAAAGCTAGTGTTTAATATAACTGAAAACCTTAAATAATAAATAAAATTTCGTCCTAGTTCT
>DWNK01000851.1:0-10452 GCA_018250315.1 Hyalothyrus neleus pemphigargyra | reverse complement strand
CAGCGAAGCGGCCGGTGAGGAGGACGACAACCGCCACTACATCCGCCAGAACCGCGACCGCCTGCTCTACTACGTTGAGGAGACTAATGAGGGCAAGGGCTTTATAAAGGTGTTCACCGCTTTATTATCTAGACTCTAGACAACTGACGAACTGCGTAGCGAAAACTGTTTGGATCCGATTCCCGACCAGGTGGAATGTAAATTTTGCATAGAGATGTCTTTTTTTGGGTCTCCACCATTTTCAAGATCTTCTGCCAGGGCCGGTTATCGAATCATGCCTCGGAAGTTATCTCTATTTTCTAAGCTATACTATATTTTTTTCTATACTTTTAGATACATAATCTATTTGTGAATTAAATTAGAAACTTCAAAAGCGTGATTAAAAAATACCGGTGGCGCTATCTCTTGTTGAATGGTACAGATATTCAGTTATATGTTTGAAATGTATTATGTGCCAGGAGCTGTGCTGTTGCGCGATAATTCAGGGAATCATCATCATTCAGGGAATGACCGCGCAGTCCCCTGACTACGCGCCACCAGTCTCCCTACACTGGTGGCGCCATCTCTGGCTGAGTAGCGGCAACGTCTATAATGTTTTGTCTATGGCAGGAGCTGTGCTACTCGGCGGACGGGCGGTTGGTGTGCTCGCCGTTCGGACGCGGTATGCGGCTGCTGGCGCTGGACGAGCGCTGCGCCGAGCTGGCGCACACCGCGCCCGCGCTGCGCCGCGCCGCGCCCATGGTGGACGTGGGGCAGAGCCTGGGCATCCACCAGGACCTCGTGGTGCGTACACTGTGTGAGCCCTTGTTGTAACGACGAGCGCGCGCGCACCGCGCCCGCGCTGCTGTCCGTAGATAGATAGGGTGTCCAAAGCTGGAAAGTCAGGGAAGCTCAAAGTGATCAGGGAAAGTCAGTGAAATGGTGAAAGAGTCAGGAAAAGTCATAGAAAAATGAGATTTTACACTTTTTACATCCCGAAATTGTAAAATAACCTACTAACTAAAAAATAACCTATTACGAATCGGTTTTGGTCATTATTCGATTACTTATTTTGTAGTTTTCCTTAAATATTACAAAATTGGTCAGGGTAATTTGAAAAAATTACCAGGAAAATTATGGAAAATATAGGGATTTTTTTTTACTTTAGCAGTGGACGCCCTGATTATGAACAACTTATATGCGTAAAATATCATCTCGACACACAATGTTTATGACTCTTTTTTGTTATATACGATTAATTTTTTTCAATAGCAGTAAATCTGCGAACACGCAAAACACTCTTCTTACTTATGCCTCTCACAAACAAATTAAAAATGCCATATAGCTAAAACTGAACATAATATGTTAGAGAGGAGTGTACCAACATAAAAAAAATATCGAAAATAAAATGTAGCCCGCGAAATTTGAAAATTTTCCTTATTTTTTTAACACACCTCGTAGATAATACTGAAGTAGCAAACGTATGCAAGTCGCCTGTTGGTACTTTATTATTTAGTGTTTGTATAACAGATATTTGGTTTATTCTGTATTAAAAATTTATTACTTTACAGGTCAGCTCCAAGTTCAGCCCGCGCCACCACCTGCTCGTGACGGGCTGCCTCGAGGGACGGATAGTCTGGTACGAGCCGTACAGCGGCGAGGCCTTGTACTAGACACGCACTTGTCTCCCGGATATCCCCACGTTTCACTGCACTGTCGTGTGCCAACTGTACCATCCAAAGTTGCGCTCGACCGTGCCATCCATACTCCGGTGTATTCTATGCGCCGTTTTCCGTGAATGTATTATTCACATTTTAAGAAAGATGATAGAATGTTTTGAACGGTCAAATATGGCTCGAATTAAAATTAATATGGATTTCACTTGAAGTAGAGCTAAAAGCAACAAGTGTGTTATTTTTGCATTATTATGAGATCTATGCAATGTCTGCTGGCCAATATGATATATATTTGAATGAAACTACTTAATGTAATTATTAATCTGAAAATAACGATTCGTAGCTCCTAATGTAGTTTATAATAGGTTTATAGATTGTATAATTCTTGGGTACTAGAACCATAAAAGTATAGGATTGCTTTCAATTAAATTTCTGTATTTTAAGAGTTAAACTAAACTTGGAAATATAATTTTCTCATAATACCATCCTTGTTTGTCCGGAAGAAACATAGTTGGTTATAACGAAAAATATTCAGGAGAAAATTCATATTCGAAACGCGAACGCTTAAAGTATGGTTTATGTTATTACGTGAAGTAGTTAGTCTGTGTTCATCAGCTCAGTATATTATGTAATATAACTTATATCAGTTTGTCCTTCCTTTAGTTTTTTGTATTGTATATAGACTTTTGTTGGTGAGCGATTTGTAGGTAATGTAACGTTTGACTGAAATTGGTGATATTGCAGTGTTGGATACTTATATTACGTTATTAATACCATAATAAGACACGGGCTTTTCTCGATTTGTCGCGTTTCATCAGCGCAGGTAGTTTGTAAAGAGATTTACACGCATATGGATATATTTCGATCTCAATTTTTTTCTGATCACGGTATTAATATCAGTTCTCTTTGTTTTTTGTTTTAATAGCCACTGTTATGTTTTAACGTTAATGTTGTCTATTTTACTTCTTTACCAATTTCAACTTTTTTTTTATCATTTTAGACTTAGCGATAAGGAAGGCGGGCCACTTGATGGTAAGTGGTCACCGCCGCCTATGGACATTTGCAACACCAGAGGGATTGCCAATGCATCGCCAGGTTTGATGGAGAGCTCTTTTTACGCCACTTTTGAAGAAAAACTTAAATAAAAAACAACTTATCTTATGCTATTAATATTGTAAATGATAAACATGTATATTATCTGGATTAGAACATATCCTATCAGGATAAAAGGATAAAATTTCTGTGGAATCTACAATCCATTTTAATGCCGTAGCTGCTAGTTATATAAAAGCAAACTAATTCTTGAGACCGCAAAAACTTACATTAGCATTAGCATTACATCTGTAATATTTTTTCTGAGAATCGGTATTTAAATTTGTAGTATGTACCGTGACACTAAAATGAATTAACAAATAACTATTTCGTTTATTGAATCAATGTTTTCGGTTCAGAGTTTAGTGCTCGCATATTCCATAGGAAAATATATTTAGGAAAACATCTACGCAACCATAGACAGTAAATTGATCTCAATGATTGGATTGTAATCATTGTCTTGGCCTGCGTCATTTGAGGTCTACAGATATCTCAGCCATTATGTATATATAATAAATTAGCAAAACTCTGAATGTGTATGGTTATTTTTCTGTAATGTATCTAGATGTCTATAAGTTTTCGGTAAAATAGATATTCCCATAGTTAATGAGTTTCAGAATAAATAAATAAATAGTATATCAATAAAATTGTATTGAATGACATGTCCTTAATGTTCAGGTACCTTATAAATGTTACAGTGTATTTTTAAGCACTTAAGTTCTTTAAGTATTCAGCATTGCTTACTACACTACTACATATAAATAAGATTATCACTTTCTTACTGTTCACTTTATACTATCCTAGGATTACGACAGTGTAGTTATAAATGTATTGTTTGTAACTTCATGTTAGTGTATTGTACTTCATACTTAAAATTAATATCTGCATTTTGTATAAATACAGCATAATTATTCCACAGTATTCTCATAATCGCTTAATAGAGGCTAGAATTACACAACCCTAAAGATATGTTCCTTTTTCAAATGTTGCAATTAAAATATCACATAGTTCGTAATATTATGTATATTGAATATTGGACGTTGCTGTGTCAATAGTCAATACTGTGTCTAATGTAACCCATAGCTCGGTGTTTTAGTATACAATATAATAAGGATGTATTTATATAGATTTGCAACCATATCCAAATTTAGCAACAAAATAAGCGAGTCCCTTCAATAGGGTTGTAGACACTAAACAATATTTTTCATTCTTATGGCTAACACAATAACATTTAATAGTTAAGTGTTATAGCAAACGATATGAATGTGTAATCTATAAAATTAATCCTCGTTTCATTTTCTGACAATTCTTGGTCTGATCTGAACATATGCATTTTAACAGGACTAAAATTTTTTGATGAAAATGTGATTCTTTTTAATGATATTAAAAAGATGAAATATTATTATGTGTGTGTGTAGCTTCTATAAAATAATAAAAATAGTAATTTAAAGTGTCTGCAACTCCAATAATAGAACAAGTAAATTAGCTGTTTCCTTTTAACTACAAAGCTATACATATAACGGATCTGTGTGACCTAAATCAACAACTATTACACAGATTATATTGAACGTGTATCTAACTATTTATGTCTATGGAAATATGCTTAATATGAATTTATAAATGTGCAGCATTTAAAAAAATTATGTTATAGTGTAAGAAATATTAATTAAAACTCTTGAATGTATTATAATATTTTATGGTAATAAATTTATAGTTGCTTTGACTGTACAACTTCATTCTTAATAGACTGTACTAGGATCGATGTAACAACAAAAATTACTAACTATTACAGATTTAGACAACAGATTACTTGTACATTTTATCGATTAAATGTTAAACTGCTAACTGTATTGCTGAATATATTTTTGGAGCCAATTGGAACTCAAAAGAAAACTCCACGATTTTTCATTTAAAAAAAACATATACAATAATTTACAATATAAATTTTAAGAAAAAATTTAATGATGAAGCTGACGTTAATCTTATTATTTTAGCCTAGATTAATTTACAGTAATAAAGTTAGCATGTTAGCACCATTATATATGTCTTCATAGATGGAATAAACTTCTGTGTTGGAACTGGTCGTTATTCAAACGTGCCCCCCCTCCTTGAGCTTGGCCACGAGCGTGTCGACGTCGGGCAGCACGGAGCCGGCCTGCCGCACCGGCGGGTCCTCCACGCTCAGCACTTTGATGCGCGCCGCCAGGTCTACTCCGAGCTCCTTCGCCGTCACCTTCTTCAGTGGCTTCTTTTTGGCTTTCTGTATATTATGAAATATGCTATGAGGACTAAAATGTTGATGATAGATAAGTTTACACTTTTCGCTGTTGTCTTGAATTTGCCAGGTTATAGAAATGTTTTATTTTGATACTACCAACCAACCTCAAATGTCTCATTCTATTTTGCCTCATACCCAGTGGTAAAATTCCATTCTGGTACAGTTGGTATCAAACCCAAAAAGGATAAATGATAATGTACAGCAATGAGTGTAAAAGAACAAAAAATGTTTATATTGCTACTTCAGTACATATCAGATAAATGGAGCAAAAGAATTGGAAATGCACTCTTTCTATAAAAAAAGTATTTAAATTTCCATTAGTCATATAAAAATATCACATGACAATACATATCATAATGTATAACAATTAACTACTCATATGAACAAAACAGGCTCTTTATTAGGCTTGCTAGCAAAGTGATCAAACATTCCCACAAGTATATGGGATACATACCATGATGTTTGGCAGTGTGGCATACCGCGGTTCATTGAGACGCAGGTCCGCGCTGAGCACGGCGGGTAGCTTGGTCTTCACAGTCTCCAAGCCGCCATCTATCTCGCGCGTCACTGTGAGCCCTGCGTCGCTCTTCTCCACCTATGAACATCAACACTGACAACACCAACTTGACTGACCACCGCCTAACCTATTTCTGCCTATAGCAGTATTACAATAAAATAACTTCAGTTACAACTATTGTTTAATTTTCTAATATAGTTGTGTGGAAATGGCGTGTTATAGAACTTATTGCGTTCTCCCCAAATATAAGGCCACCAATGCTTATATTCTACCTCACAGCACTTGTGTTTTGGATTAAAGGGTATTCAAAAGCAGATATTACACCTTATCGGGTTGTACCATTTTGTCTAGGCAGAATAGTTTTCCTTTTTCACAATAGTTCCTCAGTAATAACGTACAAACAACATTTATGTCTACTGTTTGTGTTGGACACAATCCTTTAACATTCTCACGCATATAGATATCTGTATGCACAGACAGCATCAGATAGACTGCATTCTTATTATTACCATTTTATACTAAAAAATAAATAGTATTGTTGTTGGCCAATAATCCAGAAACGAAAAAAACATTTCATTCATAACTCTATATACTATATCAAACTACACTTGTTCAGTGTAGTTTGAAGTCATGGAACAGTCATTTCCATAATCTTATAAAAAGTTTGGATTGAAATTATGACAACTATTAAAATTTATGTCTATAAATTTGATTGCCCCACCCAGTACGATGCTTAAAAAGGAAGTTATTATAGGTTAGAGTGCGGATAGTTGGTTGAGCCAGTGGCCTCGCTGTCGCTGTATAAAAAAAATGATAATGATACGTGTATTATTCATATTGTTCAACAATCACAAACGCATTTTAATCCTAAATGTACATAATATATGTATATATTTTTCTAATCACCAATCTTATCTCTGTGAGGTACGTAACTGCAAATAAGTTTTGTTTATCATTTAAAGATAAAAAATTTAACTAACTGCTCTAATGGTGGTAGTTTGTTATCTTATAGAGGTTATCAGTAATTATCATGCATGTACTGCATACCAAAACAGATTTATACACATCTCTTGTAAAATATGAAAACATAATAAGTAAATGTTCTCAACTCTTATACCTATAAAATATCTCATATACAACCATGTGGATGAGAGTTTAGATGAGTGAGATGTTGTAGGATAATTTATCAGTAAGCTTGCAACATAGGAAATCCATACGAATATTATAAATGCGAAAGTAACTCTGTCTGTTAGCGTTCACAGACAAACTGCTGGACGGAATGTAACAAAATTTAACATGAATATAGTTTCAGGTATGGGGATGAATATAGGCTACTTTTTTTTCGAAAACAACCCCTATGGAAGTGAAGCGGGGGTGGGCAAAACCGCGGACCTGTTTATAATATATACCAAAATATATCAATATTTGACAATAGATATTGATATAATTAATGTTATTATTAGACATTTTCGTTCGCATTAATTTACTTACTTTCGATGCAAAGGTTCCTTGTGGCCAGTCGAGGAGAGCAGCAGTCATTTGTGCGGTTTGATTGGAATCATCATCAATTGCCTGAAATGTTTTCAATATTCTATTATTTTCTGTACAAACTTTGACTGTTTTAATGAGTGTTTAACAATAACTAACTTAAAAAAAAATCAAAAAAAAAATCTACTGACTCCTGACACATACTCTTCTAAAATGTATTGTAATTTTGATATAACTAATCACTTTGGTAAGTTATAGTTAGATATTTGAGTGTCACAATTGAGATATCCTAATATATGACATATGTTCAAATTTCATCAATTTGTGAAGCTTTTTGTTTTGCTTACCTGCTTTCCTACTATAACAATGTCTGCCTTTTCGTCTTTCGATAATTTGGCCAGGATCTTTGCAATGTGGATAGGCTGTAATGTCTCGTACTCTGCACCGGCCACCTCCACATGGATTGCACGGTCTGCACCCATCGCTAGTGCTGTTCTTAAAGTTTCCTTAAAAGTACACCTTTTGTTTTATTTATTCAAAACAATATCATAGTAAATAACAGGGCTGTGTAGTCGATAAATTCCTTTATGTCAATTAAAAGGATGGTTAAGATTTAAACAAATACCACATGTAATAAGTTTCCTTTCATTGTGATGAAATAAATGATGTGAAATAATAAAAATAATAAAGCATGTATAATTCCACCACCATATTAACAGAGAATGCATTATTGCTTCAGTCTTAAAATTTTTGGCAATGTCTCAAATGTAAAATATGTTAAGGTATGTTTATACACAAGAAATTGTTACACTAGTATAATTCAGATGTTTCCAAGCTGTTTATATATTTTGTAATGGCATTAGGCAGTATGTGATAGCTCAGGTGTTGGTTTCTAACAACATATCAGGCTCTTAGTGCATTGATTTAGGCACTAGTTGATGTTAGCTAAAACCCCATTTTAACCCCAACACCCCCAACTTTGTGGATAATTTGACTAGAATGACAATCAAATTGTATAATGTAGAATCATATTAGCCAATTTAAAGGCAGATCCACTTGATTTTATTGGATGAAACCTCATGTTATCCTGTGGAAGGGGTATAAACCAACAAATCTATCTTGTCATTGGTCAAATTGTTTATGTTTGTGTGCATTAAACACATAGTTAATACATTATTTCAGCAGGAAATAGCTTTTGAGGTGCATTGCCATTAATATAGTCAAAGGTTTTGACGGGCATAACATTAACACATTATGTAAATTTTACCTGTGATTGTGAAGGGCCACAGGAGACAGCAACAACCTCACTGGCTAATTTCTTTTCCTTCATCCTCACAGCCTCTTCTACGGCAATCTCATCAAATGGATTCATTGAGTGTTTAACCCCCTCAGTCACTACCCCAGTCTTGTCGGGCTTCACACGAATCTAAATATGTAAACAAAATATATAATTATTATGATAGTCATTCCATTTCTTTAGTCAAAATGCAGTTGTCGTCGGAGACCTATGCAGTTTCATTGGCATGCATTACAAACTCTTCAAATTACAATCATTTATGTGTGCATTTGAACCATTTATTATGTACAAATATAATATATTGTGTAGTCAACATTACAAGGATCCCATAATAATTATATTTAATGTTAATTTATTAGGATCCCGTTTAAATTTACTTGGTGTGTAAAATTGTCGATAACAAACAGATTTGTGGTTATGAAACCTAGCTGAAAGGTTCGATTAAACCAACAAATAGCAGTGCAGGTAAACCTAATATAATTTTCTATTCGTTTATACTTTGTATTCATCGGTAAACTGTATAGTTTACAGTAGTTCTATTTTTGAAAATACTTCATGAACTTGAAAACTATCAACAGGTAACCTTTGTACTTCAAAATCTTATTAAACCACATACCTTCACAGCATAATCAATTACTCTCTTAACTCCAACTAATACGCGTGCCATTTTATATGATTTATAATCTAAAAATTAAAATAAAGACAATTATGGAATAAACTTTTAAAATAAAAATTAGGTACGAAGTCCAGCAATCAACAAATTAAAAAAGTTAGGAAACTAGGGATGTACAACTTGAATTAAACTTTAAAATACTAACTGTCAAAATGCAATCGATAACATATCGATTTTAAAATCGACAAATTAATCAATTTGGTAAAAAAACCAGCGTATCAATTTTAAATTGTCCCCTTTTCTGTACCGAATGACTATTAGTACGAAACCCCGAAACATTAAATTCTGAAACGAAAAACTAAGTACTGATTACCGCGGTAGATTAGGGTAACTTGTGGTAAAATTCGAATAGTTTACGTAATTTTCAGTACATTTTAAATGACGGGATTTTTTTTGTTGTAATCAACGTTTCGTTAACTGCACATGATAATTCATTATGTGCAGTTAACGAAAAATCTATTAAGCAACATATTATAGGTACTTTATATAGATAGTAAGTCATTTGATTGATCGTTTTCGACGTAGACGTAATTGACGTAGACAATAATTAACTCTTCCTAATTTTAAAAAGTAATTTTTAAAATTTTATTATATTAAAACGTTATTACAAGAAGCTAGGTTATAGGTATATCATATTCGTCTGTGGACTCCGAATAAAAATGGTCTAGTGAAATATGATTCAAATAATAAAAAAATAAACATTGAAAGAAACAAAAGTATATTATTATAATATATCAAAGAATCCATACTTATTTGGTTTATGTTTCAATCCTCATTTTCAGAAGATTCATCATAATATAATCTGTTCCTCATCATTATCAATATAAAAAAAAATCTTTGAGTTGACGAAGTATATTATGTTTTTTTAACTTTATGTGTGTATAGAAAAGAATTTTTCGTTTTGAAGTAAAAAAAATACGGCTTACGGCCGGTGGTAACTTTACCGTAATCTATTGGTAAGTTACGTGGCTTTTCGGTAACATTACTTACATTTTCAACCCTAGCCTATAGTATAGTTTAAGTAGAGAACTTAATAATCAGAGCAAAATTAGAGTAGGTGTTTCTTAAATTAAATCTAAAGGGGAAATAATCGAATAAACTTCAGTTACAGTAGATGTTTCTTAAATGTAAATAATACAATGTAAATTACTAGGAAATACAAATAAAAGTCGGACTTTTTTTATATTAATTTATTTAACGCTTGATTTGGTGACATCATCAATATAGACAATAATATGCTTAAGTATATATTTAAAATATTGCCTATTAAAACTTGAATTCCTTGTACTTCTTTGCTTGTTTTGAATCTGTATTTTGCTGACGTTTTCTCTTGTTCTGCAAAAGAAAATAAAGATTTAGATTAAATTTGTCGAGAAGTCTATGGTTTAGGTTATTTTATGTGTCAAATTAGTGTAAGTGGTAATTTGGCGTTCTAATAAAACAAAATAAATA
>DWNK01000850.1:0-10458 GCA_018250315.1 Hyalothyrus neleus pemphigargyra | reverse complement strand
CTTAGGCCGTAGTCGACCGTCAATAGCGATTTGTCGTGTTTCGACTGCGTTTGAGAACCAGGGTCCCACTTCCATTTAATTTTGATTTCATATTATTTAAATCTTTTTTCTTATTATTTACTGTAAATATCAAGTGTGTAGCCACGTAATTACGGTTCGTAAGATAGAGCCCTGTGATAGACGGAGGACGGTCAGACAGGGGCGCCTCAGTAATAGGGTTCCGTTGGCACTCTTTGGTACGGAACCCTAAAAATTTTCTTCATATAAAAAACCTGCTCCGACTATGATTACTATCTTCTTCCTTGTCGCAACTATAACAGCCAAGTATATATAAGAATAAGCAGGGCTAAAGTTCGTGAGTTTAAATCATGAGCAATACCAATGTGCTTTCAAACAGACACAATGTTAAAAGATAAAGCTTATTTAATATTTTTCCTGTGAAATGCAAATTATTTTAGAACTGCTGCAGGCGACTTATTTGTATAATTGAAATCGTTACTCATTCATTAAAACTTTTAAAATTGCAGCGCGGAATTATAACAGATGCTGATGAGATAGGAATGACAACTCGTTGAAACTACTCCTTCTGGCGACATTTCATAAATTTGTTGAACTGAAAATATTTCGTAATATTCCACGGGAGCATTACATTTTCATACACGCTAAAATGTAATCTCCTGAAAGTTGTAACGTTATCTATTTACGCAAACTTTTTATATAAGACCGGCCGCGCGCTTCGACTTCGCCCGGATTTAATTATTATAATATTTTATACGTACCTTACGTCCATCACCGCCATGATATACATAAACCCCGTTACCGCCATGATTTTACTTTGTTACTTTCCGATTATAAATTATCACGTTTATAGTATTTATTATTTGTAATGAACAGGTGGGCTGACCTGAGATCCTAGACAAAACACATTTCCGCAAACGATAACGCCCAAACGATAACTTCAAAATGTATGGGAATGACCGAATGTCCGTCAGTGTTTTATCTTGTAAAACGGAATTTGTTCATCGTTTGTAGAAATTAGGCTGTCTGGGCGTTATCGTTATCTTGGGCGAACTACTGTGCCGAATGTAATGAAATTCAACATGGAAATAGTTTGGAGTATGGGGATGAACATAGGCTTCTTTTTTTCACAATCATTCCTATGGGGTGAAGTGGGGGTGGGCGAAGCCGCGGGCGGGAAACTAGTTTAAAATAAACCTATTTCGGAACAGTACCATTAGTATGAGTTGCATTCAACAAATGCTTGATATACTATTTCGTCTCGACTCCCGATTCTGCCAGCCAATAAAATAGGCTGAGCGAGTCCTCGACTCGATGACCGTGACGCTCTCAGTCAATCAAAGAGTGGGAATCGGAAGTTTTCGTTTTCGATGTTCGAGTAGTCGAAAACTTGTACTAAGCGTACTGATTTCGAAGCTTTTTTTATTTCAAAAAGGGTACCTGGAAGTAAAACTTATAACATTTAGAAACTGTTTTATGTTAGTTTAAAATAAAACGAGCGCAGATAAGTGGATCGTTGAAAACGCTCTCAAAGTGGTTTAAGATAAATGAAATAAAGGACGTAGGTACGTTCATACTTGAATTGTCTCGAATTGTTTCGTAAAGGAATTGTTTCTGTCATTGTGATGTACAACTTTGTACCAAATTGGATGAATACGAATGTTATTTGTAGTCTAAAGTTGGAGCTTAACAATTGTCATATATACTTAAAATCTATGCAAATAAATAAAATTGAAGTGTCTGTTTGTAATCTCAAAATAGCAGCTTTTTACCTAACGCATATGTAAGTATATACGATACCTATAAGAAATAAACAATTATTAAATTTTTTGTCTGTTTCTTCCCGCTATTTGTCCGGCTAATCTCCGAGACCGATTTCGACGCGACTTTCACTGGCAGGTAAGGAGTATTTTTTCCTGAAATTGAAGAGGGTGAAACCGCGGGAGCACAGCTAGTTCCGTATAAAATGATGATGTGATGTCGCATGTGTCAAACAATCAGTGTGACATTTTGGTCTCCATACTTTTCTGCCTTTTTATGTTTTAAAAGGGCCTGCCTTTAGGTTAAGGCAAACTGATGGTAAGTAGTCACCGTCACCGTCTCTAAACATTTGCAACACCAGAGGAGTCGTTATGGTACGCCGGCTTTGAATGAAAAGTTGGTATTTAGGATGCATGTCAATGTTCCACGAGAAAACTTGCGGGTGTCGTGACGCGTGAATGGATTAGAATAACTTTGACAGGCCCCGAGCGCAATAGGATGAAAAGGATGGAAAGAGGGAATCTGGCTCTTTAGCGCACTACCGATATCGACAAATCGCTGTTGAGGTTAGACACTGGTTTTACGGTGGTCGCCTCAAATGAGGACGCCAGGCGGGCATCTATAAAACCGGCCAAGAGCGAGTCCGACTCCGAGATGAAGGGTTCAATGATACAAATTTGTATGTTAATAAATGCGAGGAAAACCTTCGTGAGAGAATCCGACACGCACTTGGCCGTTTTTTTTCTATCCTTACATTATACGATCCTTTAATGGTTAATTGTATAGATAACAAGCTATCCGCTAAGTAAGTCAGCGCTTCGTTTACAACGCAGCTAAGCGCCGCTACTATGCCTATTTGCATATTACGAGTTTGTTTCCGTATGCAGTCACCACTTATTGCAATCATTTATAACGTTTTAATCAGGGCAAGCACTAAATGTATTTTAATTTCCTAATAAAATAATTATTTCACTTTTTTAATATTGGAAATCGGTATCTATTTTGGTCATCTATGAACCGAATACTTAATCTAAAGTATAATATTTAATTCTTAAAACAACAGTCACCACTTGTAGCTTTACTGAAAATAAAATTTATTAATAGGCAGAATAGTAAGCTGCTTCTACCAAGTCTGCACATAGTTTAAATACGATTTAATTGTATAGTTATCACCGCCGCTCGTATGTTTAAGTTTGTTCTGAAAAAAATAAGGAAAAAGAAAAAATAAGGCATTATATTTTCTTCAACCGTATCTACCAATAATTAATACTCTCAAACTAATCTAAAGTTTAACAGTTGTTTTTAAAAACTATAACCAACCAAATCCAATTTCCAACCAAAACCAAATCAGATTTTATTTTTATTATCAAGAGTGTATAGAAATAACATATTATTTGTAGGATTATTAGGCGATACACAACACAATACAACACTTATGCAGTTTTATGAATCACCTAAACAATAAAAATATTGAATATTGATTTGAAGAATATCTTATACCAACGTTGAGGGAACAATTGCTATACCAAAATCTCATCAAAACCGGCCCAGCAGATTTTACATAATTGGCATACCTACATATTAATAAATCCTCTCCGTTACTTGTATACTCGTACTTAGTGATATGAAAACTGGATGAAAGTTTCCATTGATCAAGTGTTATTATAATACACGATGTTTGTTAATGGAAAAACTTTATTATTATTTGTAGTAAGCCACATGAAACGTAAGCCGCTTGTAAGTATAAGCAAGGGTTCACCTTATACTGTAGAACATTGCGAATTTGCACAAAGGGTTGTAAGGTCTTATCGTGCGATTTGACTGAATAGCAACCACCTTCAGGCCGGACTCTACCATTAATAGCGACATGTTGTGTTCAAGTAATGCCTGAGAGCCAGATTCCCTCTTCCTGTCCTTCACATCCGGTTTCGGCGCCTCTGCCGGCGCTCCGAATCTGTGGGTTGTGAACCCACCGTTGCTGCTTCCTGTAACCTCGGTGACACGAGACCTCGTCCCGGGGACGTTTATCGTAAATCCCATTTTATCCCTTAGGTCGTTGTTTATTTTTCTTAAGTGTATAATACATCACACTCAGCCTTAAGTGTGAATGTATTTCATATAAAGTAAAATGCTAAAGTGCGGATTGATTGACTTCACCACTTTATAGAACTTGATTTAGAATTCGAAGATATGTTTTCATGCCGATTTCCAGTTAAGATGTTTTTCTTTACCGTTAAAGCAGGTATTAATTTAATTTCTTATACGCACATTATTTTAGAAATTATTGCTGTATTTTTCGTTTGGAATTCTAATGGGAACCCCGATTCGGAGGCATTTCAAAACCACTGTTTTCTCACTTTATATGGGTTTAGCTTTGACTGGGGTTTATTGAAATAGCAGCGCAATAAACTGGAAAGTATGACCTACATATTTTCGCTTTCATTTAAAGAAAAGTGGCAGAAAGCAAGTAGGTTAGCAATGTCAGCAAAAGTTCGGTCCCTTATGACATAGTTCATGTTCCCATATTCGGTCGATATATTTCAGCCTATTGAACGCAGGCTTCATACTTGAAACCTTTTAGCAAGACCCGCCCAAAGCTTGCGCTGTGATATAAACGGGGCTTTTGTCAGCGAAAAGCCATACAAATTGTATTCTATTGATTGTATGCTCAAACAATAGCTTGTATTATATATTTGTATACAAGTATTAGCTTACCATAAAGCGAATATGCCGCAGAGGGCAACAGGTTTTAACCGGTCACCCAAAAATCTTAAGATGGTTTGCTACATGAGAATTATTTTTAATATTCGTCAAAAAATTATATTTGTATATGTTAAAGATGATGTGTTAAATATTATGTATTGCTGAATAAGCATCATCTGACTATTCAGTCACCATCGTGACCTTAGTGCAACTAGGAGAGGGCTATTAAGAAACTACTCGTAGCTATTCAATCCCAAAATGTTTTATCGAATTATTAGACAGGCGAACGATTTCTAGTAACAATCACAACTTAAACGTCTTAAACTACAACTATTGTGTTAGCAAGTATACATCGATAATCACATTACTAAAATTCTCTTTCAGTCTCTCCGATCAGGGTTTACTAAAGCGTGTGCTCAACCGACTTATCGTTGTCGACAACTGGCTTAGGATGCAGTTGCAAGCTTACTATTGTAGTTGTATTTGAAGCTTGTTTTATCTGAATTTCTATGTTATCTGTCTTGTTGATAAGTAAAAAATGCTTTGTGAAATATAGAGTTTTAGCGGGTTTACACAGAAGAGTTATTTTAACTAAATTAGAAAGTAAACAGTTCCAAGAGATGAATGAATTTAATTGTTTCATTAGAGTTGCTTCGAAATTTTACGATTGTATTTTGGTGACGTGATAAATTTTAATAATTACGGTGAATTCAATTTTACGTATAATATCATCTAAGTATTTTTTATATATTGGTAGCAAATATATCTCCCAATTTTTCTTTAACTGAAACCATGCTCTTCCAGCAGGTGCGCAACCTCTGACTTTTCCATGTGCGCGTTACGAAGTAATTATCACTTGCTATACGGTGAAGGAAATCATCGTGAGGAAATTATTCTGAGAGGAGACCCGAGCCCAGCAGTGGGACAATAATGGGTTCAAAAACATCAAAAATCACTAATTTATAATACACGTTAGTTTTTTGGTCATAGACTAAATTTCAACTTGAACAGATTCGGAGCAAATTAGTTGTGGCAGATAGAAACGAGTGATTCTATTAGATTTCCGGTTTTCCTTTTTAAACGACTTCGAAAAAGGAGGAGGTTCTATGTTCAGTTGTATATATTTTTTTAACGTATGGAATACTAACTAAGCGAGCACAATGTAAGATTCATGGATCCATCTAAAATAGATAATACAAGTGTGTAAGCTTAAGAGCTCTGTTGAACTAGAAAAGGAATAAGAGTGAAGAGAATAAAAAAATAAGTTCTAGTATTCGATTTATAACAGGACTGAGCATACATTTCCTTTTAATATCTCTCTCTATTTGTTACGGCGTATGCCATTTATTGATTTTACTTCTATCATTATCTACGTTTTATTATAGAACAATAGTTGCATAAAATAAATATAAATACATAAATATGTTTAAACTTTCAATAAAACTGATACGTACAAAGGTTTTAGCCAGTCGTAACAAGCCAATTTCGCGGACGAACGCGCTTGCACTGTCAAAAAGCCGATCAGATTTTTGCATGATGAAACGTATTTGTTTTTATCTTGATTTTTTTTTCAATTTTAAAGTAGTATCGTATAATTTATTTATATTAGTCGTATGCCTGAAACCTCATAGTTTTAATTCGGTTAATATTATTAATCTGGACTGTGACATGAGAAAAAGCATGGTTTCAGATCTCATATTCAATCTCAAATCTCTATTGTTTAATTATAATTCAAAATAAAATTTGACGTAAAAGATAAACATTTCCTAATTAAAAACCTAAAATGAATTAGCTAAGCATTTATCAAAGAAATACTTAATACACCGACGAGAACGATTTCGGTTATTTGCATAGAATTGTCAAACATACATCTGAAAAATCTTAAAATTATTCCATAATAAAATATACATAGGTATATATTTTATTTTTCACCAACGTGCAAAATTTTTAAAAAGATATCCATGAAATCCGACCGCAGCGTTTATCAGATTGAACTCAAACTATGTCACTCAAACTCAAAATATGTCCAGCTAAATAAAGAGTTAAGTGACACTTTTATCACAAGACAATCCATATTCAATAATTGCAGACGTAGCCGCAAGCCGCATTACTTCGATATCCGTCTTTGAATCATTATTTATTCTCACCCTTTCGCGGATCCAACACAGTTTCGACGGAAATGATTGATTTGGGCGGAAATTGGTTCTCTCGCCTTCGTTACAAAGCAATAAGCGAAATCAGGGAAGATAACAAAGTCCCCTGAAACATAAATCATCTATTTTTGTTATATCAATAGATGTACGGACACAAATACTTTTCTTCCAACGTAATGGAATAAAATATTGACTTCGGTTCGCTCATTGGTTATCTTGTTTGTTGCTTTTACCAAAACCTAATAAATGAAGGTAGGGTTTGTATCTCGTGGTAAAGGTGCGGTTACATGGGAAATTGTTAAGAAATAATTGCGCGGAAAGTGTAATGGATGAATCGAGAAATTTAACTAAATGCGGCAAATGTTTTTTGTTAGTGTTGCTTTTGATTGCTACATACTTTACCATATTGCTCAAAGTTGCGGAAATAAATTGCCTAATAAGCAGTAGGTAAAAAGTAAAAAGAATCACTAAGGAACTTTTGATCAATTTTCTTTATTGTTATGCAATTCATACAGCTATAGCTATACGTAGGGGAAATAAATAATTGCCGCACTTTAAATATGGAATAATGATTAGGTACTAGCCACCTAAGTTTTGGCTTTAGCATCAATTTGTACTGATTCTGGTTTAAAGATTAACTTCATATTAATGAGGCGTCCTTAGTTCTTATAATAGAATCAATAAAACAAAAGTAAAAAAATATATGAATTTTATAAAAAAAAACGAGAAGCTAAAACCTGAATTTCGACTAGAACCTTCTTCTTTGAAATTCTTTGGAAATCTTCTTTGAAAACTGAAAAAATTGTTGTTCTGCAACTTTTCAAACTTCTGAAACAAAAGTTGCAAAGTTTGATGAGATCTAGTGTGTCACGGGTTCTTTTCACAACGCCATATAGAAAATATTTTTGACAGTTCGTTGCTACTGGCTCTTATCTAATATATCATTCCCCGCTGGCGACCAACTCACGCACGTACTTGAAACGGCTTACTGAGCTTACCCTCTTTATCCCAGTCTCAGAAGACTCTGGTGATGAATACCACTGTTGGGCGGAGTGGACAAACTCACTCGTCGACATACGCTGTTACTCTGAGCGGATACAGGGGGCCTACTCCGTTAATACAAAATCCGAAGTTTCGGCATAAGATTTAGACATTTCCTGCTTCGAGGTTCTTTCGGCTACCTATTTTTGTTGGACTGCCGAATAATGGACGATATTAGACATCTGATAGTTGCGACCTGCGCTAGGCTGTAACACGCCCAATAGGCTTGGGGCTCGAGTCTGCACATGTTTTTATCAACACCTATTTTAATTCACAGAACTGCCGAGAGACACAGTCAATCATTTTAAACAAACCTGTAATGTTCACGCAAATCGAAATAAATCAACGATTGTTGTACAAAAAATAATATTTAACATATTTTTATCAAGTAACTCAAACACGTGTTTAAAAAAAGACTGCAAGCTTAATACTATTGCTTTTTTATTGCTTTTCCCTTCTTCTTCTCAACATAGGTAATTTTAACATAAGTTCTTCTGAAAATAGATGATAGTAATTTCAGCAGGAATTATACTTCCGATTTTTTTATTTACAATTGAATTTTTGAAAGAAACTTGTAAAACACTGTGCATCTAGGAATACCTGAAACACTTTATATAAAGGGACTCTTCTATATTGCCTTCAAAATGAAATCTGAATTAGCTTGAGTCTGTGACACAATTCAGAGAGTATACTTAGTTATATTACTTTATAATTGTCATGTATTTTGCTCGCCGTTACTACGGATAAATACTTTATTCAAAGATAAACAGTATAAGATTACCTCATAACCGTAAATTTTAAAACGCTTGTCATCAACCCATTATTGTCCCACTGCTGGGCTCGGGTCTCCTCTCAGAATGTGAAGAATTAGGCCATAGTCTACCGCGCTGGCCAGGTGCGTTGGCAGACTTCACATACCTTTTGAGAACTTTTTTTTTAAGAACTCTCAGGTATGTAGGTTTCCTCACGATGTTTTCCTTCACCGTATAGCAAGTGATAATTACTTCGTAATGCGCACATGATTTAGAAAAGTCAGAGGTGCGCGCCTGGAATTCGAACCTGGACCCACCGGAGCGAGACCGCAATTCTCAACCACTAGGCTATCACTGCTATTAAACGCTTACAATAACTTAATTTCGCGCCCTCGCCTCGCCTAAAGATTACAATCGGAGTTTATCAGACTCGAGAACTCGAGAATCGTTCAGATATGCCGAAGCTTTAAACGATTTGAGAAATGCTTTCTAAGCGCATATTACTATGTAGCTATGCAAAGCTGCGTCTGCGGATAATGGCTCGTCCTTGGTAAACAAGATCTCGCTATTCGCTCTGGGCCATAAAACTGGATCGATTCGAAGGTTCCATTCTAGAATGGTATAATATTTTATACAGAGGAATAATATTTGCGAAAAAGATATTTGGTTTAAAAATATTACTTGTGCTTGAAAATTTAAGTTCTTTAGCGATAGGACATGTAATTAGGACAAAGTATAGCCAATATTTTGTTATATTCCTTAGTTTACGTCACGCTGGGAGGGCGAGTGCGCTGGTTGGGAATATATATTTTTTGTTATGCATGTATTGTATATATTATTCTCTTCCATTATTATACGCGAACAGAGGTTTGTCTGGAATTTGTACACGGACGAACGAAATAGAGAAATTAATTCGAAATTACAGCTATTACTTCTATCAGTTTAAAGGTGGCAGAATTCTCCATAACGCACAACGTTCCAGTCTTTTTAAGAATAGAACGTTTTTATAGGCTAAGAACCCTGTACTATTTTATCAGATGTAAAAGATAACCTATATAACACTTGGTTAAAGTAGCATTACCGTATGTGGGCCACTGGGCGAAATATTGTGGCTTGTCAAACACACTCCAGCGACCTACTGACATACTGAAAATAAGGCGTTCCGGATACTTTGGTACGGCATTAAATTATTAAATACAGACAAAATTTATTTGCCATTCTATGGAATATTACTGTTTGCGTTATTGCAAACATGCTATTGGTCAGTTAAACATAAGAAGTAAAAGAAACATAAAGAACATCATGTCAAAAATACATACAGCCGAACATAGAAAATTCTCAATTTTTTTAAAAAACGAAACAACCCATCGAAATTTACAGTTTATAATGATTGACCTATTTTTCTGAAGCAAAAACCATGTAGCATATTTTAAAATTGAACAAAGTTCACCGGAGTTGTTGTTATAAATATGTTTACCTGAACTTAACCTAATTTATCTTATCTTATTAGATATAATATTTTAATTTCAAGAAAGGTCGAAAAGTAGAGGTTTCATAATGGATTGGTATAACACGAGCCTTTTCGTAGATGTCTTTAGACAACAGTAAATAAAAATATTGTTTTATATTCGATTTTCGGAAGGACTTTCCTAAAATTTAACTAACATGTGAGTATATTCCTTGAGTAACTTTATACTTACATTTCTTGGCCTCCGTTCTTCGCATTGTAAAATAGATCCTTACTCAAGAATAAACCATTCAACCTATACTTTAATGGCTCCTAAATTTGGGAAGTTACTTCAAAGCAGGTGATAAAATATTAGAATAATTTATCTATACAACGGACGTGATTTAAAAGTAGGCAACCACCCTCTCATTACCTCTCATTACCTATTTCTCAATACCCAGTACTTCCATCTGATCTTTTTTAAAGCTAATGAAATATATTTTTTCTAACTTTTCTAACTCAAAAATCATAATTGTGGATATGTACTAGATTCAAGTGTCTACCACTCATAGCCTTATATTCG
>DWNK01000849.1:0-10462 GCA_018250315.1 Hyalothyrus neleus pemphigargyra | reverse complement strand
TGAGAGTTGATAAAAAATATACCTTGAGCATTTCATACCATGGCAAAATTCATATGATAGCGCGTTTCATGCGGTGCTCCGTTATTTTGGCGGTTCGTATTGGCGATAATGGCCAGTAGATAAATTGACGAAAACTTGCATAGGTACCTTGCAACACGTTTAATGAACTCCATTATTAACCTTGCTCAAAAATATATGGCAGCGCCATCTCTTGCATAGTCTTAACAAACAATACCTATATTACAATTTCAGATATTCATCAGCGGATACCTTGACGCATCGTTTTCACCTCTGGTCCGGTTCGTGGTCAGCCCGTACCTAAAACGAGGCCGCAACATAATCATTGTTGAGACTTTTCCGGTTCTCTTACGAAGTTACCCTTTGTAAGTAATCTATTGCTTAGTCCAGTTAAGTTAACTGTTTGACCAGATATAGCCATTCTAGTTCTGAATCAAGCTAATAGAGTTTTCTTATATCTTATATCACCGGTACGAGTATTGACTAGACAAGGCAAAACTTTCATGTGGGAGATCACAGATCAACATGGTTTGTCTGGTGAGGTTTCTGTCGTGAAGCAATTTTTAGTGTTTCGGTGGAAAAGTGTGGATGCCAGCTGACACATCCACCATCACGCGTGCCATCGGGTGACCTGCATGATCGTTTGCCACGTCAATAAAAGACAACAGGGTGCCACTGGAGCAAATTTAGACGAAGAACGTCACATATTCTAAAAAACGTCACGAAGTCACGAAACCTAAAAATTGGTACCTAAATAAATTAACAGTAAAAATATTTTTCAAAATAAGCACTTTGAACGCTTTCATATACTTAATAGCTATAAAATTTAGCAATGTAACAAAATTATGGGTTTCGTTGAATTCAACAATTTTTTTTTGTTATATTTTTTCATTTTTTAAAAAAAGCTTTTGTATATGCCCATATACAAAAGCTTTTTTTAAAAAATGTTTTTGCTATCAATATATTTTGCCTATACAAGGGCACTGTGAACACGGTTTTTTTTTATAAACCAAGTGACTCGATTCATCTTGACTCAACTTACCTGGTTAACTAATTCTCATAAGCAAAGTATTTTTCCTCAGAGCAGCACGCCTAACGAAGCCAATCGGAAACATATTAGGAGAGTTTCTAGCAGAATTAACGAAACGAGGGCTCTCTCACAATAAGTTGGAACTGGTCGGCGGTAGTCTCGGAGCGCATATCGCTTCCCACGCCGCTGTCATGTATCATCATCTCACCAACAGGAAACCAGCCCGATTAACTGGTTAGTATGCGATCTATTACAAGTATACGACTAATCGCTACTTTAGCGTAATATGGTGTATTCGAGTTTTTTCTATCAATAGAAGTTAAGCTTCTTTTGTGGGTCCATCTCTTACTACCTTTTATAGACGTGTTCTCATAGATACCTGTGTTTTTGCATAGATACTTATGGAATAGAAAACTAACCAGACTTACTGGTTAGTGCACCATTTGATTCTGAATTGTACGTGCCTATTTATAGTCTATCTCGTTTGTATACAAATAGGGATCAAAAACGGCAAGAGCAATCCGGTTTGGTCTTGTACTGGACTTCAAATACATACATATATGCGTTGCCTTTCCTGAGAACAAAAATGATCGCCTTCTATGTAAGTGAGCCCGCAACCCAACCTTTTCAGCTAAACGCAAGACTGGTCTCAAATCGAAGGAAGGAAGGTCCCAGCTTGAACCGTGTTGGTTCTACTTCTTCGGATTCGGTAGTTGAACCATTATCCTAGTAAAGCCAGAAATATTTTTTTGAGCCATTCTTAACTATCATTGGTCAATAATACCTACTAATTCATAATTTTTATGTTTAAGCCTAACGAAGAAGTACCTAAGCGGGATATCTGATGGTATGTAGTCACCCTCCACCATTTGCAAAGCTATTAGATAGAATCTACTCGTAACTATACAATTTGCCAATGCTCGCCGGCTTCGAAGGAAAAGATGGTAATTACGATGCATGTCCACGTCCCTCGGGACGCCACGCTGACAGGAAACAGCAACACATTGAAAATACACAGTACGACAATACGCCGACAGTGGCACCACAACGCGATGAACAGGGTGGAAAAATAAATCTGGATTTCAGGCGCACTACCACACGAGGCTAGTTACTAGCCGGTCAAGCACGATGTGACTTTAACACAAGCATGCATGTTATAGTAGGTAGTTTTGTTTTCTTAAGGTCTGGATCCAGCCGGGCCCTGTTTCCGCAACCTGCCGCCGTCGGAACGCTTCAACCCTGAGGCTGCACAGCGCGTGGACGCTCTCCACACTAATATGGACGTGTTTGGCATTGCTGACACCGTTGCACAGGTCGACTTCTATGCCAATGGTGGTTAGTCTATCCTATGCCAATATATAACGCTGACACTGTACGTGTTAGGTGTGGGTATCACAACCAATGGAATTTTGCAGAAAGACATGGTGATTAAGTCTCAATAGGCCCGAAATACAGATATGGACAGGTAAAATGAAATATTGACTGGTGAGAGTTATATCTCCTCCGGGAACCTTTTAAGTTACCATACATCACTGTTTATATGTACCATTGTGAGCATGCATAGCCGGATTTTGAGCCTATTGAGACTTATTAGTCGCTGAAAATTCTTTCCACAAAATTTCAAAATTCTACTGATTTTTTTTGAGACTATTAAAAATAATACGTATTTATACCTCTGACATATTTTTTGCAGGCGAGTACCAACCGGCCATAGCTGGGAACTTCATCCTACCATGCTTCGTGCCTTGCAGCCACATACGCGCCGCTTTCTACTGGATGTTCGCTAACTACAATACTGACAAATTCATAGCAATACGATGCAAATCAGTGTTCCACGCGCGCCGAGGGGACTGCTTCGAGGGTTTAAAAGAAAGCAATGTACTAGGACCGAAGACCAATTTCAGCCGACCGGGGATCTACTTCTTGCCTATAAAACCTGAGAAACCATTCTACTTTGGCGAAGAAGGCTTGGAGAGAAAGAGCTTCGGACTGACTAATTACTTGTTAAACGCCTCGCCTGATGATAATTTGATTATATGAGTACAAACGATTTGTCTTTCTTTAAGATATACAATAGTTTAATAGTTTATTCCCACTAGTACCTACCATTGTCTTGTACCATGGGAATACTCTAAAAATCTTTTTTTTTTCATTTTTTAATCTGTGGTGAGAAGCTTTGGAATTTCCTAATATTTCTACTATGTAGGTGTAGAAAATTTTAGGTGGTAGACATAAATATAACATCAAAATTATAAAATAAACAAAATGTGATTTTGATTCTGATTACTTGATTGATACGAGTAAGTACATTAAAACACGAGAATGTGATATCGCAGTAGTTTATTAAATTTAATACAATATTTAATACACAACAAATTATTTATTATGATTATGTGTTAGGCGTCGCATTCGAATCGTACAAAACCTATCTAATGTATATACAAATGTCTATAAGTTATAAGCATACAAACTTCAGTCGTCAATCACAAGCTCAGAAACTATTAAACTAGTTAAGATATGCTCATTGACAATTTGAGCAAAATACTGGAAGCCTGAATATATTTACACTACAGAGTTCTCGCCAAACTTCATGGTCGCACTGAACATTCGACATATAAATTGACGCATAGTACAGCCGATACAAAATTTGAGCATAATGTTCATCGGTCGGTTTGACGTCGACCGCGCCACCACCCACACGATGGATCGTCAGATGATCGATTTTGATGTTAGTCATCTATTGGACGTGATTGATATTGTCTACATTGCATCAGTTTGGTCGAAATTTGTGTTACTCTGTATCTAAACAAACTTGCACAATCTTACAATTTCAGAGCGAATTAGATCAAGATTAGCGCCGTCTTCACCATTGGATGCGAAACCATCAACATTTCTCATCCCCATACACCTAAAATATATTTAATGCGCATTTAAAAACGGTTAGTTGTAATTATACGAAACGCCCCCACAAGCATGAAATCGCCAGAATTGATTCAATGAAACCTAATGTTTGTTATTGACATGCCGGTACAGATTTCAATAATGGATTTATAACCGTTCGTATTAATTCCATCGACCTCCAAATGTTTTTGCATGCAACGCTTAGGTAACATTGTAGTGACTTCTAACACGAACACGAAACGCGTTGTATGTTACGTAACATGAATCTAGTTTGTGCGTTTTATGAATAAACAATTGAATAGTGTGTTTCATGTATGCTAATAAAATACACATTGTCAGGGTGTTCACTGCCAAAGTCAAAAAAGAATCCCTGACTTTTCCCTGACCGTTTTTTCAAATTTCTCTGACCAATTTTGTACTATTTACGGAAAACTAAAAAAATATATTTAATAATGATAAAAATCAATTTCGTAATGTAGGTTAATGTACAATTTCGGGACATGAAGTGTTTCGGGACATGAAATTTCATTTTTCCCTGACTTTATTGACTCTTTTTCGATTTCACTGACCACTTTGAACTTTCCTGACTTTCTCTGACTCTCCAGAGTGTGGACACCCTGATTGTGTATTAAAAGTCCAAAGCTACGTGAAACTTGCCAATCCGTAATTGGCCAAGGTGGTAGACTATGGCGTCATCCTTCTTATTCTGAGAGGAGAACCAAGGCCAGCTGTGGGACAGTAATGAATTGATCATGATCATTATGATATGATTTGGCTTGTGGTAAGGTCCCATCGTGTGACCTGACTGGCTACTGCTACCGGCCGGAGTCTACCGTCAATAGCGACTTGTCGTGTTCTGATAGTGGGCCTGAGAGCCAGAGTCCCTTTGCCGACCCTTCCCATCCCATCTCTTTTTCCTTAAAAGTCGGCGAGCTTTGGCGACTCCTCTGGTGTTGCAAATGTTCATAGGCGGCGGGTATTTCGTCTGCCTCTTCGTTTAGCTTTTACATAAAAAAAGTTATAATTCACTATAAGCATTTTTGTTAAACTTGATCAAATATCATCGACCCATTTTTCCAGACATGACTAGTGGAATGGAGAAAGTTGGACCAGTTCTAAATTATTAGACACATTAATTTTACCCTGCAATGTGATATTAATGGTGATATTGATACAAATTGAAGTAACATGGTTTTCGAATGCAATAATAAGCTTGCTTTTGAGATACGATTTTTCCATTTATTTTTACAAATAGCTACCAAACAAAAGAAAAAATAAAAATAGGTTGACAAACACGGGAAAATGGTTGAGGACTTATCTTTGCCGTTAAATACAATAATTTAATAATCAATTTATCGAATTTAAATTCGACACAATCCGATGACATTGCAACAAGGGTAGTTTTATGATTTGCCCGCAGCGACACCTACCTACAGACTAGACCTGCCATATAGTATATCAATGTTTATGTATTCGTTTGAAGACTGGTTACACTTTGCAGTTACAATGTAACCGAGATATTCCATCTCACTCCTCAGACGCAGCAACGTATCTGTTTGACTGACTTCAAACAGGTCTCCAGTTCTATGTCGAGGTTTCTGTTTGACTGACTTCAAACAAGACAAGACCACATAACATCGGGCGGGACTGAATCCTACTTTTGTACATTCTAAATAGATTTTACGAAAAAAAAATCGAACTTCATCAGTTTCATAAACGTGGTGTTATGTTGAAAAAATACGACAACATGACTTGTTTTATAATAAACTGTAAATTACTATTAGACATTATTTATGAATACAGTGATGTTTATTGACTATGATTGCACGCACTTATGCTACAACACAATAATTTTTGTAGCAATATGTGTAGGAACCAATTCTATTATTAATTTTCATACGTAATTACTGTTATTATTATAATTTACATAATCACTTGATATAAATTATTGAAAAAATCAATTGTTACAAAAATATCATATTGGTAAATAATTCATAAAAATACTTTACGCAGTATTTAGCAAAAAATCTGGGATAAAAGCTTATAAATTCCACATTCAACTACTATTACAATTATATAATTCATTAGAAATATGATATAGTCATTATCTCAAAATATATTTATTATCGATTATATTAAAGACAAACTTGAATTATAAAATTGTTTTCCAATAAATATAGGAATTATCTAAATACTTTATAACCATTAAAAATACTACATCATATGCAAAAAAAAAATGTAAATATTTACACAATTCATTCAGATCTTAAAATAATCAATCTTTTTTTATATATTTCTTAACTTACGATCCACAAATCTATTCAGAAGCTGCCATTCACATTTATTTAACAAAAAGGAAGCACCAAAACAAATGTTTTTTTATTATATTTTTTTGGAATGTGATGATTAATCATGTTAGTAGCCTAATACGAACGTATACCAATATAAACATTGTATACTAGCTTCCCGCCCGCGTCTTCGTCCACCCCCACTTCACCGCCATATGGGTATATGCGCCACATGATTTTGAAAAAAAAATCATCATACTTAAAACTATCTCCATATTAAATTTCATTATATTCGGTCCAGCAGTTTGACCGTGAAAGCGTAAAGACAGACAGACAGACAAACAGAGTAACTGTCGCATTTATAATATTAGCATGGAGTATGGAAGTATGGATACAATGATATTTACTGCTATGAGCCTGTTTCACTGCTTGCTTGAAACTACATATAAACAAACTGATACATTCACAATCTGGTAAATGTATTGTCACATTTAGATTGTATATTTTAAGGATATCTGACACATACATATTTACGTATGTTATACATTAATAATAATACGTATTTATTATATTCAGAAAGCAGAACCGTAGAAGCAGGCTTAAAATTCACAAAAATATATTAGTAAGTGTAATATCTAATTATAGGACGTAATAGAACAAATATCATCATATGAAATGTTAAGAATTCCCCGTGAATGTCCAACAGTTAATACGACATATTGCAGAAACAATAATTTTCTCGTCCATATGTCGTATTATTAATTAGTCATTAGTGTGTCTTGTTGGTTTGCAGTTTTCTTATTAAATATTTATAACAAGTTCATTCATATGTGTATGCGGTACTATGCGTTGGGTAAATTTGTATAAATATAGTGTCATTTTAAGAGATAACGTCAGTATTAAATATGTATACTAATTGTATGGGAACACTTTGCATCTAAATTTTGAATATTTCTAGTTTTATTTTAATAAAGTTAGTGGCATAGTTTTACTCATTAGGCAACGTTCTTTCAATATCAGTTTATAGATTTTTGATTTCTCTTATATTCACTTTATTATCGCCTGGGTACACTTAACGATTGCACCATGTATACAAAGTGACTCGCACATAGATAGACTCACATACACAAACTTAATTATCAAAATGGAGTTAAATGGTGAATTTATTTATTTATTAATAGTTATTGTTTTATTTATGTTACGTAAACGACAATATGTCATTGAATTATTCGAGAAAATTGTCGTTACGAAAAATTAATTACTCATAAACATCTTGCAGAAGCAACCGTAAGACTTTGGCACTAAGGCTACATTACAATGATTTTAAGTAATATACTAAGACTAATCGTTAAATATTATTGATATGCAAATGTAAGTTAAAAAGCCCTACATATTACATAAAAATATAAACAGGGCGCCTGACCATTTTTTTCAAGTTTCCCTGACCAATTTTCTAATAATGAGCAAAATCGATTTCGTAATGTAGGTTATTCTACAATTTCCGAACATGAACAGTGTAAAATCTCATGTATCCCTGACTTTTCCTTAACTTTCCAGAATGTGGACATCCTAAATAAATGAATTAATTTGTAAAACACCTATCTACATCAACAAATGTTCAAGAATGTCTTTAGAGTTTAACACTGCTGTCTCGTCTGGTCACTGAACCAGATAAATACTATTAGTTCAAGATATAGCATGAACTATTAAAGTGTATGTATACTTATAAACTTCATCTGATTTGTCGTTACCAAATCGCTGTTTTGTTAAATGTTTGCTATTTTCTTATACCTGTCCCGCAAGTTGAACCGACCTACTACAATTAGTAGCTACTGTATCACAATAGTACTAATTCAAATTCGTGGTACGTGGATATGTTAGACGATCACTTCGCTGCACAGTTAGTGTGGGCAATCACTTGAAATCTTTGTAACGAAAGTTTGAGAAAGACCACTTGACTAGGGAAATTGCGTAAACATCTATAACAATTAAATGATTTCAATCACTTAACTCGATAGTGTAAGCATGTGCAACTAAAAAAATCATTACAAGTAAACATCAAGTACAGTTGAATACAAATCGTATAAAATTATGAAAAATATATCCGCTAGGTGGCGCTACCACCTCAACCGACAACGCAGCAGCCGTTACAAAACACTTCATACAAAAGACGTGTTCTTCAAAGTTCACTAATACGATATGACTATGTTTAGATAAGTCCACGAGATATGTACACAGCACTGCATTTCGATTTACCTGTTAGGTAGATCGGTGCTCCACAATGCAGAGCGGGTGAGCACTAACTACCGGGGTATGTACTCTAGGGGGTACCAAGCAGCAGTTTCCTCTCTTAGCGGAATCGAATTCAATGGTATGACGACTCCGCCGAGGAACTGGTTCTCCTGCAACGAGTCGTAGTGCCAGACGGTCGCTTGCAGGCTGCGGTTCTTGATCACTTCGAGCGGCAGCCGGTATTCGAGCATCTCCATGAAGGACGGGTGCGAGTTACGCTTCAACACTCGCGTCTTTCGCTTCGTTTCTTTGGTCGGATCCGGTACTAGGTACACCTTTAAATTTATAAAATGTATTGACATAAAAATGACATTCATATTCATTAATATTAATTTAAAAAACAAAGGTCACAAATTAAAATCCAAAAATTGGACTGCCTAAAATCTCTAAGCTCTCGGTCCACACGATGCGTTGGGGGCCCAAACCAAACAACTGCCGGACCGATCGTGCTCTTAGAGAAGAGCGGCACCGATCCGGCAGTTGTTTTGTTTGTATGAGCCGCTTCGTGTCCGCCGGCGTGCGTGCGGCGCACCGTGTGGCATACCGTGGATATATCTATGCAGGGCGTCACAGCGCAGCGGCCGACGCAACGTGAAGTGTGGACCAGCTGTAAGGCAATCGGCTCCTGACCTACTCAATATTGGTTTTAAACTGGAACCTCTACCTTCACAATCTTTTACACAATCGGTTGTGAGTGAATGAGTAATTTTTTTTGCAGTGGGCTCCCAGTAAAATTATTTCTTATAGACATAATTTATGTCATATGTTAAAATCCGTCAGGCCATGTGGGCTGTAGAGCGTGCCAAAGAAATGGACACATATAATCGCTCGAAAAACGTCACCTTTCTTTTAACGCAGTCAGACATTTATTTTCGAAACCAAGTTATTGGCGGCCAGCGTCTGCGCGTGCAGGTTGAGCACGGCCAGCACGGCCAGCACGCACAGTGTATAGCGGGGGTGCGGTACCTTGACGTAGGGGTTGGGCGGCAGGCCCTGCGGCGAGGCGGCCAGCGACTGCGCGTGCAGGATGAGCACGGCCAGCACGCCGCCCGCGTACTGCACCGACAGCTTCAGCGAGCCCGACCCGCTGCTCTCCGCTTCCACGCTCTCGCCTGGAATACACACACAAAACAATGTTTATTGCGCTTTATTGTATACACCACGAAATATACGTAAAATAAAACATTACAAATATAGGAAAGACGCATCACGATACGGACAAGGCCAGCATCAGGGCGCAGTCCCAGTATGAGGTCTTAACTAGTATCTATGAGCTGTTTTGTTTTCAAGAAAGAGGCCATCTATGCATGAAGTTATGTTCACAAATTATTATAGTTACGATTTTGTATTAAAAACATTTAACCAACACTTTTATGTAACCGCATCGTAAAAGATTATATTATGTATGAATATGTTGATATTGGATAAATAAATTCAAAGCCCATCTCGAAGGAACCCGATTGAACGTTCCGTCCGTACCTCGTACACATCCATCATGTATCGTTGATATAACAAACTCGCACCTCTATGCTTCATCCGCTGCGGCTCCACGTCCTGCTGGTCGCGCAGCAGGGGGTGGAAGAACGTGTACACGAGGTCCGAGTGCGCGATCTCGTCCGCGAGCCCGAACAGCGACGTGAGGAACGCCTGCACGTCGCCGAACCGCCGCTCGGCCACCTGCCGCGTGTTCGAGCGCCCCACGTGCAAGCCCGACGGGAGGCTGGCGAATTCAAATGATTCGTTTGAGTAATCCTGTACGTGGAGCTTTTCTAGAATGTCTAGAAGCGTCAATGTCTAGAAGAACACAGGTTTTTCTTAAAAAGGATTCGTGTTTGTTTAAACGGAGGAGGGATTTTTTTTTTGTAAGACGAGCGATGCGGCAGACGGGCTACCTGATGGTAAGTAGAGTCACCACCGCCTATGAAAATTTGCA